>PVJD01008498.1:0-72020 GCA_004026545.1 Mormoops blainvillei
TGAGAATCCCTTTCTTCTCTGATATCCCTGCCTCTGGTCTCTTCCCTGTTCTAGCCATCTGTGTATCCATTACTAAGTAAAATATCCAGAATTCTCATTCTTCATCTCACTCCCTGGCCAAGATCACCAGAAACTCCCTATTATTGATTCACATTGAAAACGCTCCAGTGCTACTTTGAGGAAATCACTCAGCATTTTCTTCAGCACTGTTAATGCAGTACTGGGTCTGCCTGATGTCTATATCAAAGGCCAGGTTGTAAAACCTGCAGTGGTTTCTAAGGTAACCAGCTGTTTGTTAATAGCAGTTATGTGCTGTAAAAGGAAAGATGGAAAGAAATCTTCTAAGGAGCTTTCCTATAAACCTGCTTATTGAAGTGAAGCATATAAAGGAAAATGTAGAAATCCTAATATATGTTCATGAAGCAGAAGTGAACACATCTGTCAGTGCTCACACTGCCCAGATTCATAGCCCAGATCAAGAAACAGTGCCTAAAGAATTTGTGACTGAAAGAGGACCATCACAGTGCACTTCCCTTTTCTTCTGCTCTCTATTGTGTATCACAGAGGACACTTAGGTTAGAGACTTGGAGGAACTCAAGACAATTTTCTTTAGGGAAATTAAAAGCAAACAGAAGTCTTGTTTACAAAAGGGTCAAAACTGAAATAAAAGCAGACATCTGATTCCAAAGTGTTCCAAATGCAAAAATGCCCCAACAAACATAAGGGCAGCACATATTTGCCATAATATTTAATCTAAGGTGAGCCTTTCTACTTAACTATGACTAGCTTAAGCACGGAACTTATAACAGCTGAAGCTTAGTTGAGACTGGCCAAATTGTATCTTGGAGTTTACAGAAGTATTGGGCGGAATTTCTAAAAAGTTTCCTTAAAAATGAGTGGAGAGAGATGCACACTGGTTTCTCTCTTCTTCCATCCTGTTGCCTGGTATGTAGCTATGACAAGTAGAGCCCTGGCAAGGGCAGCATCCTAAACTAGAATAATGAGGGCCACACCCAAGGGATGTAAGAATGTAAGAAAATCGGTTCCCAGGACTTTGATGAACCATCAGATAGACCCTGGAAGACCACCTCCAAACTTTTTTTACGTAAGAAATAAATTTCTAATTTGTTTAAGCCACTCATCCTTTATCTATAACATACATTCAATCCTAAACTGAGAGTAACAACATGCCATGTGCCTCCTCATTCAACCCATTTCTGCCTGTACTCCTTTTCTTCCACTGCATCCTGCAAATGAGCAGGCTCTCTCTCTGTGATAGCCCAATCAAGTCTAATGATGCCTTTTCTCTACCAACACCACTACTTCTTCCTAATATGCACTGCTCCTTTATAACATGTTCCAAGAGCACACAGTACTTCCTACAGATCAAGGCAAAGGTGGAAAAATTTTTTCCTACCAGCTATCAAGAATTACAATGAAGTTATAGTAATTAAGATAGTGTTGTATTGGCACAAAAACAGATGTGGGTAAATATGGATAAGTGACTGTTGACAATTATGACACTGCAGAGCAGTTGCAAGAAAGAACATGTATTGATTTCAAGGTATATTATAACATTATAGTAATCAAAAGTGTGGTACTGGCATAAAAATACACACACAGACCAATGGTAGATTGGAAAGCCCAGAAATAAACCCACATCTACAGCCAACTAAGATATCACAAAGGAACCAAGAATACTCAATAGAGAAAAGACAACCTCTTCAATAAATGGTGCTGGGTAAACTGGATATTCACATGTTAAATGAATGAAACTAAACCGGTATCTTATACCACTAATATAAATTAACTTGGAATTGATTAAAGACTTAAATGTAAAACCAGAAACCATAAAACTCCCAGAACATAGGAAAAAAGCTCCTTGATATTGGGCCTTGGCAATATTTTTTTGGATATGACACCTAAGACACAAGAAACAAAATTAAAAATAAGGAAGTAGGACTATATCAGACTAAAACGCTTCTGCACAACAACAACAAAATGACAACCTATGGAATGGTAAAAAAAAATCTGTAAACCATATATCTGATAAGGGGTTAATATGCAAAATATATAAAGAACCCATACGACTCAGTAGCAAAAAAAAGAGGAATCCAACTTAAAATGGACAAAGGATCTGAATATACATTTTTTTCAAAGGCAGCACCAAGTTCATGAAAAGTTGCTCACAATCACTAATTATCAGAGAAATGCAAATCAAAACCACAATATCACATCATACTTGTTAAAATGCCTATTACCAAAAAGAAAAGAAACAACAAGCTTTGGCAAGAATGTAAGAAAAGGGAACCCTCATGCACTGTTGTAAATTGGTGCAGCCACTGTGGAAAAGAGTAAGAAGGTTCAATTCCACTTCTAGGAATATATTCAGAAGAAACAAAAACACTATGTCGAAGAGATATTTTTACCCTAACATTCACAGCAGCATTACTTAAAACAGTCAAGACATGTAAGCAACCTAAGTGTCCATCAATAGATGATTAGATAAGGAAGCTGTGGGATAGCCCTAGCCAGGTGGCTCAGTTGGTTAGAGCATCGTCCTGTACACTAAAAGGCTCTGGGTTTGATTACCAGTCAGGACACATACCTAGGTTGTGGGTTCAACCCCTGGTACAGGTGCATATAGGAGGCAATCGATCAATGTTTCTGTCTCACAGTAATGCTTCTCTCTCTTTCTCTCTCTTTCTTTCTCTCTCTCTCTCTCTCTCTCCTCTCCCCCCATCCCCCACCTTCCTCTCTCTTTCTAAAACCGATAAAAACATATCCTCTGGTGAGGATTTTTTTTAAAGAAGTTGTGGTATATAACACACAAATGGAATATTATTCAACCATAAAGAAGGAAATCCTGCTGTTTCCCACAACATGGATGAAACCTGAGGACATTATACGTGAAATAAGTCAGAAAGCGAAATGCTGTATCATCTCACTTATATGTGGAAACTTAAGGGAAAAAACAGGAACTCATAGAAAAGAGATCAGATTTATGGTTACCAAAGGCAGGGGTTAGAGGTGGGGGAATTGGATAAAGGCAATCACAAGAAAAAACTTCAAATTATTAGATAAATAAGTACTGGGGATATAATGTACAATATGAGGACTAAGGCTAACACTATGGTGTATTTTAAAGTTGTTAAGTGAGTAAATCCTAAGAGTTCTCATCACAAAAAAAAACACAAAAGTCTTTGTTTTTTTGGACCTATATGAGATAATGGATGTTAACTAAACTTACTATAATAATCTTTTCACAATATATGTAAGTCAACTCATTATGCTGTACACCTTGAACTTATATAGCAATGTATGTCAATGTATCTTAATAAAACCAGAGAAAAGAAAGAATTTCATAAGAAAAAGGCCAATAATTCAACAGAAAAAAAAAGGCAGAATAGACATTTCGAAATTGGAGAATATCAAATGGTCTATAAGCACAGGAAAAGGTATCTGACCTCATGTGTAGTTATGGGGAAATAAAATTAAAAAGTGACACCATGACAACACTCAATAAAAATGAGTAACATTTAACTTGATGAGAATGTGAAACAATGATGGTAGGGCTGCTGTGAACTGAAAAGTCTCTATGGGAAATGGTGTGGAATTATCTTAAAGATGAACACATGCATTACCAGTGATCTAGCAATTCCACTCCTAGAACTACTCAAACTGTAAGAAAGCAATGTAAAATACATACATAACTATTCATACCAGCCAAAATTCAGCAAAGAACCCCAGAGTCTATCAGCAACAGTGGGAATAAACTCTGGCACATTCATAAAGTGGATACTGTGCAACAATGAAAACAAATGAACTATAACTACAAGCAAAACAGGTGAATAAGAAATGTAATGTTGGCAAAAGAAGTGTATATACACAGGAATTCAACATGTGATTCTTTTTTACATAATGTAAGTCAGGCTAAACTAAACTAGTATAGTGTTTAGTGACACATACTTAGGTGGTGGTAATTCTATAAAGAAAAATGTAGACACAAATAACTAGAGGTCAGGGCAGCCCTATTGTCAGGGGGAGGGCAGTGATGAAGAGGAAGCTCGGGGGAGGGAGATTCTGAAGGGCTGGCAATATCCTATTTCTTGAGCTGGGTGGTAGTTATACGGTGATTTTCTTTTTTAAAGATTTTATTTATTTATTTTTGGAGAGAGGGGAAGGGAGGGAAAAAGAGAGGGAGAGAAACATCAATGTGTGGTTACTTCTTCCGCGCCCCCTACTGGAGACCTAGGCCACAACCCAGGCATGTGCCCTAACTGGGGAATCGAACCCACGACCCAGGGTTTGCAGGCTGGCACTCAATCCACTGAGCTACACCAGCAAGAGCACGGTGATATTTTTAAACAGAAATATCTTTGTGCCACACTTTTTAGTTTTATGCCTTTTCTGAATGCATAGATTTCATAATTTTAAAAAGTTCATAGCCCTGACCAATGTGGCTCGGTTGGCTAGGCGTCATCCCACAAAATGAAATTTCGATGGTTTCATTCCTAGTCAGGCACATGCCTGGGTTGTGGGTTCAGTCCCAGTTGCGGGACATACAAGAGGCGACTGATAGATGTCTCTCTCTCACATCAATGTTTCTCTCTTTCTTTCTCTTTCTCTTTCTCTCTTTCTCCCTCTCTCTCTCTCTCTCTCTCTCTCCCCCTCCCTCCCTCCCTTTCCCTCTCTCTAAAAATAAATAAAATCTTTTTTAAAATTTCACCTATATCTGTATCTATCTACCCACCTACTTGTATCTAGTTTTAACATAATTAGGAGAAACAATTACTCTTCATTCTCATGGCTTCCTTGAGAAGAGACTTCCCCCCAAACTGCCCTCCATCCCCATGCCCTGACCTTGTAAAGCATGACCTAACCAGTGGGGCTTGGAGTTGAAACTGAGCATGCCTGTCCCAGCTTCTTGTCTTTTTCCTCTTCAAACAGGGGTGTAGAAGGGATGATGTCTCATCAGCTCCTAGCCACACAGAAGCTTAGCTCCAAGTTCTGATGGAGGCAGGGGGTGGAGTCACTGGTGGAGGAGAGCAGGCTTCAAGTGTTGGGTGGCAAGTTCAATTAAAGGGAGGGTAAGCAAATCAACTAGATATTTCTGGGCTACTCTCTCCAACTGGAGTTTCATAAAACTAACAAAGGTGGTATTTTAGTGTCTGACTTTTGTATCTCTCGTTTGAAACTGGCAGGGACAAAAGAGGATGTTAGCTACTTTGGCCCAAAAATAAAAAGAACTAACAAATTTAGTATCTTCCTTCCTTTGCTACTGACAAACAAGGAGTGACTTCCGATATATACTAGCAACAAAATCTACAACAAGGACCTATACTATCTATATTTAGAATTATAAATGATACTATTAACATTTTTTAAATTAGTAACTTATGATCTTAATGAATTAAAGAATTATAGTATAGGGGGGGCGGCAAAAGAACAATTCAGAATATTACCAGGTGCTAAAGCCCATGTTCAAAGGTATAATACAATGGCAGAAGTTCTGCAATGAAAGAGGCCAGAAATCTGCACAAAAAAGAAAAGCAACATAACGCTGGGCAGAAAAGCCACAGGCCTTGCTGGCTGAGACAGTCTGCTTTTCTTGATAAAGTTGTAACACCCACTCTATTCCTCAGTTTCCTGGCCAAGAAACTATAGGGTAAAAAGACACTTCCTTCTCCAATCTCTTACTGTTCCTGAAAAAAAAAAACCAAGGACTGTACTCCTTATTTTAAACACTTTATTGCTAATTATTATGGGAAAGAGGTATCATGAACTTGGAGAATTACTCCTACATTTACTGAGCACATGTGGTATAAAATGTATTAGGTTACTAAGGATAAAGATAAAACGCCGCCCCAGCCAGTGCAGTTCAGTTGGTTGGAGCATTGTCCCATAAATCGAAGGGTCGCAGGTTCCATTCCCGGTCAGGGCACACGTCTGTGTTGCAGTTTCGCTCCCCAGTCAGGGCACATACAAGCAGCAACCAATCGATGCCTCTTTCCCCCCTTCCCCCATTCCCAACCCCTCTCACTCGTTCTCACTTTCTCTCAGTCCCTTCCTCTCGCTCTGGAATCAGAAGAAAAAAAAAAAGATAAAAGCCCATTTTTATTCTTATAGACACATAAACAAAAACAAGGTGCAGGTATGGGTGATATGAGAGCCAAAGTCCAAATAACCAGTTAGGAATTAGAGAAATGAAGCCTGTATAAAGTTTTACATGATAAGAGCTGAACCAGTGTTTGAGGAACTATGGAAAGCTCAGAATGGCAGGTACATGTGGTACAACGAAGTGAGTAGAGGGGCCACACTGTATATATTGTGCTATATGTGCTACGCTAAGGAGTGTACATGATCCTAAAGGCACTAAAGAGCTACTGAAGAGTGGAGGGAGAAAAATCAACCTGTGCTTGAACTAGAAAGGGACATGAGGGGCAGGGAGATAAAGTGAAGTGGCTTAAAGAATTCTTAGAACTCAGTAGCAAATTAGTTGTGAAGTGTGAGAGGGGAAAATCCCAGGTTTTGTGCTCTAAGACTGAGTGGACCAGAACTCTTAGCCAGGATATGAAAACAAAAGTAATCTCTTTTGTTCTCGTGAGTAGATACTGCGTTCAATATTGCACATGCTGAGCTCCAAGTGTGTCTGAGTCTCAGGAGAGTTATAAACTGGAAATAAATTTTGAGAGTCCTTAGCATACAGATTAGCAGATCCCAAATATGTTTCTTTGGCCAAATTCATAAGAATTACCTGGGGAAACCCGGAATCATGGAGCATTCGTAACACTTCAATACACTCTACGGTTTGAAAAAGTTTACTATTATCCGTAAGAGATTATGAGAAAGAGTTAAATACCAATTATTTCTTCTTTATTCAAGCACTGAAGCACCTGATTTGCTTATTAGAAATTGGGGGGAAACCTCCACTTCTAACAGCAAAGATAAAGGTATCTGTATGGCCCTGGCTGGTGTGGCTCAGTGGGTTGAATGCCAGCCTGCGAACTAAAGGGTTGCCAGTTCGATTCCCAGTCAGAGCACATGCCTGGGTCGTGGGCCAGGTCCCCAGTAGGGGGTGCTCAAGAGGCAACCACACTGTTTCTCTCCCTCTCTTTCTCCCTCCTTTCCCCTCTCTAAAAATAAATAAAATTTCTTTAAAAAAAAAAAGAGAGGATCTGTATGAATGGTAAAATTTTACTGAAGAGATAAAACAAGACCTGAACAAATGGAAAGCAAACCACATTCTTGGATAGGAAGACAATATTTAAAAAATGCCAACTCTACCCAAATTAAGTTACATATTTAATGCTTTTATTTTGGGGGGTGGGGAGAAACCACAAGTTTTTTGTCTTTGAGGAGAAAAAATGGTGAAAATTATTTCAGAGCTTATATGGAAGACATGCCCAAGAATATATACAAAAAAGTATAAAAATAATAGTAAGGGAAGACTTGCCTTTCTAGATTTCAGAAAATACTAAAAACTCAATGAAATAAAATTCATGGTGTTGCTATAAAAACAGATACACAGATAAGAGGATTAGAATAAAGAATCAAAAATCCAAAAATATATCTCACTATAAAAGAATTTCACATATAGCAACTGTGATACTTTGATTCAGTTTTAAAAAAAAAGGGGGTGATTTTTTTTTTTAATAAATGGAGTTGGCACAACTATCCATTCACCTAATCCATCTAATGAGTCCTGTTCAATACAGTAACTACGAGCCACATGTCGCCACTGAGCACCTAAAATATGCCTAGTCTGAACTGAGATGTGACATAAGTAAAATATACATCAGATTTCAAAGAGTTATTATGAAAAAAGAACATAAAATTTCTCATTAACAATTGTTCAAAATTAATTATATGTAAAAATAATAATATAGCCCTGGCTGGTGTGGCTCAGTGGATTGAGTGCCAGCCTGCGAACCAAAGGGTCGCCAGTTCAATTTCCAGTCAGGGCACATGCCCGCGTTGCAGGTCAGGTCCCTAGTAGGGGGCGTGCGAGAGACAACCACACATGGATGTTCCTCTCACTCTAAACAAATAAAATCTTAAAAAATAATAATATAATGGTTAAGTTGGTAAAATTAAATTTAATTTCAGCTGTTTCTTTTTACTTTTTTCTTAATACGGTCACAAATAGAAGACTTAACATAAGTGGTTTACATTACATTTCTGGTGGGCAGCAGTGCTCTAGAGAAAAATAAAGATCTTCCCTTTACATCATATTTTTAAAAACAGAGATACTTAAATTAAAAATACTATAAGAGAGCCCTGGCCGGTGTGGTTCAGTTAGTTGGAGCGGTGTTCCATACACCAAAAGGCTACATGTTCAATTCCTGGTTAGGGAACACACCTAGGTTGCAGGTTCAATCCCCAGACCAGGTGCATAGGATCATGTATGGGAAGCAACCAATCGATGTTTCTCACTCACATAAATGTTGTCTTTCTCTCTCTCCCCCCTACCCTCCCTCCCTCTCTAAAAAAAGCAATGAAAAACTGTCTTCAGGTGAGGAATTTTTTAAAAAGTACTATACGAAAACGTAGGAATATAAATTAGAATCTGAGGGTCAGGAAGGATTTCTTAACAAGAACGTGTCACATGTACATGTGCATATAGAAACTGATAAAAAGACAAACCGACAGGAAAAGGGGGCAAAGGGCAAGATCGGAAATGCACAGAAAAACAAACAGCGACAATAACAAAAAGGTACTCTAAATCAGGGGTGCCCACAGTACTGGTCCATGGCCCATCAGGAACTGGGCTTTACAGCAGGAGGTGAGTGGTGGGCAAGCAAGCAAAGCTTCGTCTATATTTACAGCCACTCCCTATCACTTGAATTACCGCCTGAGCTCTGCCTCCTGTCTTTGCATTACGGTGAGTTGTATAATTACTTCTTTAGATATCACAATGTAATAATAATACAAATAAAGAGTGCAATAAATGTAATGCGCTTAAATGATCCTGAAACAATCACCGCCACCCCCACCCCGTCTGTGGAAAAACTGTCTTTCACAAAATAGGTCCCTGGTGCCAAAAAGGTTGGGGACCACTGTTCTAAATTACTAAGGAACTGAAAATCCAATTCAAGTAACTAAGACATCTCTACTGGCTGGAAAAAAATTAAAACATAGATAATACCTCTGCCGGGGATGCAGGAAAGGGACAAACTCCTGCACTGCTGCCAAGGGAAATGTAAAGAATAACAGGCTTCTGAAAAGCCAACATGGCAATAACCATTAAAACTGGAATTACATAATATCCTTCATCACAGGAATCTTTCTTAAAGTAATAAATCTACTACACATGTTGACAAATGTTCAAAGAATCTGCATTGTAACACTGTTTATGCAGCAGCCAAAAAAAAAAAAAAAGGAAACTAAGTAACATTCAATAGGTAACAGTGTAAATGTCCATCTGCTGACAAAAGGCTAAAAAATGTTATGGTACCTACAGAACGAAACCAGTTATGCAATCATTAAAAATGCTAAATGAAAAATATTATCAATATTTTGTTCATTTGATAATATCAGTACTGGTTCTGTAGTAAGGAAACAGACTATCTCATACTATGCTGGTGGGGGCATAAATAGCTACGACCTTACGGGAAAGAAGCTAGAAACCTCTATAGATGTTTAAATTTCCATGCCTTTTGACCCAGCAGCCCAACTTCCAGAAATCTGTCCTACTAATATATGGTGAGACAATCTAAACATACATGTGCAAATACATTAAATCATTATTTGGACACCTTAAACTAATACAATGTTGAATATCCATTATATCTCAATAAAACTGGGGGGGAAAGGTGTATGTACAAGGATGTACACTATAGACTTTATTCAGAAACTAAATGTATACTCTAAATAAAATGGCTGAATAAATTATGTCTACACAATGAAGTAATAACAAAGACCTGAAAGACAGTGAGGTAGCTCTATGTTACTGAACTAAAAGGACAGAAGACAGTATAAGCATAAAAAGCCTAAAGTGAAGGTTTTCTTTGAAATTCTTCATAATTTAAAAAAAAAAGAAAAAAAAGGAGGTGGAGATAATTAGATGCTCTGTCTTTTTATGAATAAGAACCTCAGAAATCTGGACAGTTGAACTCTCTCCACCCCAATCCACCATACATGACCTCCATCAGTTTTCTACATGAGCTGCTAATATATCTATTTTCTCTATATGAGTCATTAATTTTAAGTCATCTTCTATTCTACTTTCCTCATATAAAAATATTAAAAATGTATGTTTATAGGTCTTCCAGACAAGATGGAGACATAGGTAGATATAATTTGATTCCTCACACAACCAAAAGGACAATAACCAACTTAAAAACAAAAAACAACCAGAACTGCCGGAAAATCAAACTGTACAGATGTCCGAAAACCAAGGAGTTAAAGAAGAAACATTCATCCAGACTGGTAGGAGGGGTGGAGAGGGCAGGCAGCAAGGTGGTAGCCAGTGGACCAGGTGGTCCCACATTCGCTTGTGGATAAACTGAGAGGAACAACTGGGGAGCAACACATACTACACAACCCAGGGTTCCAGTACGGAGAAATAAAGGCTCAAAACTTCTGGCTGTAAATACCTGTGGGTGTAATGGTGGCAGGAGAAACTCCCAGTCTCACAGGAGAGTCAGTCTGAGGGACCCACGGGGTCCTAGAACATACACAAACCAACTCACCCAGGAATCAACACCAGAAGGGACCCATTCATTTGCGGATAGCAGGGGAGGTAACTGAGAGTGGAGCAAGCAGCATTGTTCCCTCTCTGACCTCTCCCCCACATACAGTGCCACAAAGCAGGGAAGTAGGTTGCCCCACCCTGGCAAATACCTATGGCTCTGCCCTTTACAACACAAGAGGTGCACTGAAACGAAGAAAAATGGCCCAAATGGAAGAACAGATCAAAACTCCAGAAAAAGAACTGAGTGACAAGGAGATAGCCAACCTAACAGATGCAGAGTTCAAAACACTGGTAATCGGGATGCTCACAGAAATGATTGAGTACAGCCACAAAATAAGGAAGAAGTGAAGGCTATGCAAAGTGAAATAAAGAAAAACATACAGGGAACCAACAGTGAAGGGAAGAAAACTAGGACTCAAATCAACGATTTGGAACAGAAAGAAGAAATTAACATTCCACCAGAACAGAATGAAAAAACAAGAATTCAAAAAATATGAGGCACCTCTGGGACAACTTTAAACATTACAACATCTGAATCACAGGGGTGCCAGAAGGAGAAAAGAAAGAGCAAAAAAATTGAAAACTTATTTGAAAATATAATGAAGGAAAACTTCCCCAATGTGGCAAAGGAAATAAGACATGAAAGCCAAGGAAGCTCAGGTCCCAAAGAAGGTGGACCCAATGAGGAACATACCGAGACACATCATAATAAAATTACCGAAGATTAAAGTTAAGGAGAGAATCTTAAAAGCAGCAAGAGAAAAGGAGACAGTTACCTACAAAGGTGACTTCTCAAAAGAAACCTTACAGGCAAGAAGGGGCTGGAAAGAAGTATTCAAAGGCATGAAAGGCAAGAACCTACATCCAAGATTACTTCTATCCCACAAAGCTATCATTTAGACGGAAGGGCAGATAAAGTACTTCCCAGATAAGGTAAAGTTAAAGGAGCTCATCATTACCAAGACCTTATTATATGAAATGTTAAAGGGACCTATCTATGAAAAAGAAGAACAAAAGTATGAACGGTAAAATGACAACAAACTCACAACTATCAACAACTGAACCTAAAAAAACAAAAACAAGCTAAGCAAACAACTAGAACAGGAACAGAATCACAGAAAGGGAGATCACATGGAGGATTATCAGCAGGGAGGGAAGGGGGGAATGAGGGAAAAGGTATAGGAAATAAGCAGCATAATTGGCAGGCACAAAATAGACAGGGGAAGGTTTAATAATATACCTATTATGAGAATAATAATACCTAAATAGAGAATAATATAGGAAATGGAGAAGCCAAAGAACTTATATGTATGACCCACGGACATGGACTAAGGGCAGGGGAATTGTGAACTAGAACAAGTACTGCGCTACAATCCCTAATGCTCCGATAGCAATGAGGAGGAAAAAAGTTAATAAATGTAATTTAATTAAGTTTAATCCTCTCCGATCACTGGTTACCGAAAAAAGTGAGAAAGTAAAAGAACAGTAAAGAAAAGGTAGACAAACTGTATTTAGCATGTGTGACCAGAAATCTTTACAACTCGCACATTTGAATATTTTCTGAAAGTAAACAGTTTCTGGCTCCCAAGATGAGAGGCTAAATACCACACATTGTTTGTAAACAGCATTACAACTTTCGCAGGAACACTTTGGGCCACTGGCCATTGCCCTCGGAGGGTACACCGAAATTTGCTCATTTCTTTCAGTCAGCATTTTGCATGCTAAGTGTTGCGGTACAGAAGGCTAGGCAAGCTGCCTTCTGAACCAGTAGTGTCCTACACTCCTAGCCCGAGCTCCTCCCGACGCCCATCACACCCTCCTTCTCCAAAGTCACAGGCCTGGGAAGCGCCCAGCAGCAAGGTCTCTATAATGCACTGGAGTCCCGCCCAAGCACTACCTACTCCCGTGGAGAAGCTCAAGTCACATCCCTAGCAGTGAAAGGAACGGGCCTTGGCTCGCCCGCAGCCAAAGGGCGTTCAGGACACTTGCTGTCACGCGGAGTGACGAGCTGAGCATACACAGGTGAGCAGCAGAGTAGCCGTACCAGCTCTCTCGGGGGTCCCCACTCCAGCGGAGACGAAGATCATTTCCTGAACGCCCGCCTTGCAGGGATAGGGCGAGGAGCACCTGAAGCCCACGGCTAGGAGAACTTACTCACGTAACGGTAAAACGATAACTCTAAAGTAGTCGGAAGTGACGTACTCGGTGAGACCCGCAGGTCAGCCACGTAAGTGGGTGCCGCCCCAACTAGCCACCTTCTCCCCGGACTGGCCTGCGGAGGATTAACTGTAGCTCAAAGCCCACCACCCGCACTGCCTCTACGGCTCCCAGCACCACCCGAAAGCAGCCCAGCTCAGCCCAGGCCAGCCCAGCCCAGCCCGAACCCAAAGCAAAGCCGCAGCCGGACCGGACAGCCTGGCAGCACTCGCCCGGCAGCGCCTTGCGGGCAATGGGCTTCAGAGCTCACCCACGCGCATGCGCGGCCCTCTCTCCAGTGGAGTCCTCGGATCACCTGGACCACCTCGCTTCAGCCACCTGCCCCTCCGGGTCCCTTCCCGCCCCTCACTCCTGCTGCTGGCTCTCACCTCCGGCCTCCTGCTTTCTTCTGCAGGTACCGCTAAGCGCTCCTGCTGCCGCCCGCCGATACTCGGCTTCCACTGACACGAGCCTCTCGGCGCGGCTTCCGTTTCCGGCGAGTATTGTGTGTCGCGCTGCGGGGCGAGGGCGAGGGCGGGGGGAGGAGGAAGGAGGGAGGCAGCGCTCCGGCGGCTCCGCGCCCCGCACTGCCGGACCCGAGGCCGGGAAGGTAGGTGTCCTCCAGCCGCTGAGCCTGGGCCCAGGGGCCAGCCCCCGCCCGGCGGCTCCACACGCCGCGTCCCAGCGCCCCGCGACTGCGTCACCGGCCCGCACGTAACCACAGCTGCCTCCGCCCGCCTTGGGCCCGGGCGGACGTTTTGCCACCCGGCGACGTCAGCGCGTCCGGCGTTGCTTGGCTACCCCGCCGTTCCCCCAGTCCCGCTGCCGCTCGCCTCCCCGGGTGAAACTCTGACGCCGTCACCGTGGGTCTCGGCTGCTTTCTAGCAGCGTGCACCCCACCTTCACGTCACACTCCTGGACATGCATCCCTTTCTCCCTGCGAACCTCTTTCCCCTCTCCAGTCCCCTGTGCCTGACCTGACGGTAGAAGATGGAGACAGGGGTGGGACCGAATTGTGTGGACCACTTTCGGGAGAGGGTCGCAAGGTGGGACCCCAGACAGTGGTAGAAACAAAACGAGGACATGCCTGAAGTTTGCCCTTATACAGAGACACAAGGAATGGAGGAAAACAAATGACCAACCCAGAGGCGCCCGAGGCCTCCCTGTGGCTGTACCCCAAGCTCTTTCTATGCTAATTAAGCTTTTCCCCATTGTTTTCACACCACTCTTTGCCGGTCTAGATCCCTAAGGCCTGGTCCCTAACTCTGCATACAATCCAACTCTCCCCAGGAGAGGAGGCCATCCAATTTCTAGTAGACTGGGAAAAGGGCAGGGTCACTACTCAAAGTTGGAGTTCCATAGGTGGGGAAACATCATCTGACTGAACAGTCTCTTCTGGTTGAGGAAAGAAATTGAGATCCAAATAAGTTACTACCCCAAATTAAATGCTTCACATGTGCCATCAATATGTATACAGGAATAATAATCCTTGTTAACCCAACTCATTATATGGCCACTTCTCTCTCAGCACATAAACCTACTAAATTTCTTTCCTTCTGTTGAGTCCCTTGGAGGGGAGGGAGGGTGGACAGGAAGGGTCACAGGTATATACAAATCAAACATTTCATGGATAAAAATTATGTTTTAAGGATAGAGTAGAGGACCAACTTATGCTTTATAAATCTCTTTGATGCATGTCCAATTCTTTTGAGGCATCACTTCAGAGAGGTTTTGATTGCCTCCTTACTTTTCTTTCCCAACCACTCCAAACCTATTAGCTGGAGGCACAGTATACCCTAGGAGTTAGCTATGGATAGCTGTTTCATGAGACTTCAGTTACTGCTGAATATTTAATGTAGACTTTTCAGCCCTCTTTTCAAGAAGTTATTGGCCTGGGCTCAGTAATACACTCTTTAGTATAGTTACCATGAATGTATCATTTCAGCAGTTTCAAATGTCTAAATACACAAATAGAAATGGTATGTTGTGTGAATCATTTCATTCGAAGAAGGCACACTTCCTCTAGGCTAGCCTGACAAAAGGAAGAATAATATCAAACTTTCTTGAAGAGAAGGGGTTGTTACCCTTGCATAACTAATTCCACTTGAAAAAGTGAGAGGACAGTGGCAGAGAATCAGGCTTAGGCTCCAATGGACAATTGCGATAAAATTCTTCTGTAACATTAAACCTTATATACCAAATGTAAGAAATCTTAATACATTGACTTTTATGGCACTTTGCACTGTCCCAAATTCCTTTCTTATCTATTAGAAAAATATGCAAAACTAGGGATACGTCGATCTAGAACTATTGGTTTTAGGATACAAGTGGGATCAGCCCAGATCAGGAGAAATATGCTGAGCTAGAGTTGAAGGAAGCCTGTTTCTAACAAGGGAAAACAGAGATAAAAGACAGAAGATATTGGGGATTGTGTGTCAGTTTGCTGAAGAGGAAAAAAATTAAATTGATGGCCAGGAATCACAAGTTCTGGAAATGGAGAAACAAAAGAGAGGTTGAATCTAGTGAAAGAGAAGATGTAAAATACCAACATGGGGCTAAATCTGAAGTTAGGATTTTACATGTGGGAAAATGTCGGGGCGGGGATGCAAAAATATTAAACCTCCAACTAACATTTTTTTCTGTACTCTCTTCCTATCCCTAAGTTAAATAATGGCAGAGACAAGTCTGTTAGAGGCTGGAGCCTCTGCATCCTCCACAGCTGCAGCTCTGGAGAACTTACAGGTGGAGGCGAGTTGTTCTGTGTGCCTGGAGTATCTGAAGGAGCCTGTTATCATTGAGTGTGGGCACAACTTCTGCAAAGCTTGCATCACCCGCTGGTGGGAGGACCTAGAACGGGACTTTCCTTGTCCTGTCTGTCGCAAGACCTCCCGCTACCGCAGTCTTCGCCCTAATCGTCAACTAGGCAGTATGGTGGAAATTGCCAAGCAGCTCCAGGCTGTCAAGCGGAAGATCCGGGATGAAAGCCTCTGCCCCCAGCACCATGAGGCCCTCAGCCTCTTCTGCTATGAGGATCAAGAGGCTGTATGTTTGATATGTGCAATTTCCCACACCCACCGGGCCCACAACGTCGCACCACTGGATGATGCCACACAGGAGTACAAGGTGGGGAACCAGACACATGATGTCAGTGTGGGCCATAAGGGAGGAACAGCGAGGAGGGGGGCTCCCTGGGTAGAGGATCATATGAGGGGGGACCCAAAAAAAACCGGAATTATTTTCTGCAGGGTGGGCCCCTTGTAGTACAGGCTTCCCCCACTAGGTGAGTGTTCTAGGATCCCAGTGGCGTTGTTGTGAGAGGCTGCGTTCTGCTTCAGTGAATTTTTTTTTAAGACTGTCAACGCATTTGCCCATTTCATGATGGGTGATTTAAGAGCGCACCTACCCACACCTCGCTGAGTGTTCAGCAGTTTTTGACCAAAAACAGCATGACCCCCATGCCCCACCCTTCCTATTCACCCGATCTTTCCTCAAGCGACTTTTTTTTTTTGTTCCCCCAAACGAAAAAAGTCCTCAAACGGAAACGTTTTGCCAATGTGGAAGAGGTGAAACAAGAAACGGCAGAAGCACTAAAAGACATCAAAATCGACGAGTTCAAAAACTGTTTTGAGCAGTGGAAAAAATGTCTCGATAGGTGTATTGCATCACATGGAGAGTACTTTGAAGGTGACTGAAGTTTAAACATGTAAGAATAAATACACAATATTTTATAAATAAATTCCGGGTCTTTTTGGGTCCCCCCTCGTAAACTCCTGAGGGCAAGATTGTATCTGGTCCTCACTCTGTAGTCCCCTTGGAGCTGCATACACAGGGGACACATAGTACATCTGACTAATTGTACTCAAGCATTAAAAAGAGCAATGGCAAGGAGTATCCCAAAATTTCTCTCTGACTTTTCTAACACATTTGAGTATGAGTGGTCTTCGGCTATCATGTAATATCATATTTTGCATAAATGAATGAGACCACATGGAGAAGATCTAAGTTAGGAAGAACTGAAAAGTGTTCTGGTTTCCTCATTCTGTCCCTCTGCACATAGCACCCCTTCTCCTCCCATTGGTATTGGGAATAGTGTCATTTTACTTTAGACGATCACCACCAGATGAGGCTGAATCCATCTTGTTTGCATCTTCCCCAGATAATGGATTACATGGCATCTGGTTTAAATTGTTATTGGGACACGGTGTAATGTTTGAGTAACAGAAACTAGAGATTTTAATGTTTTAGCACTTTATCATGTACTTTGCTTATTAATAAGATATTAATAAAATCTTGGAAATAAGGTTTAAGGTACTTTACAGTATAAGTCATTAAGATTTTACTATATTTGCAGATGGCTAGATTTGGGTGGGAACACAAGTTTAAATAAAGACATCACAGTACAGAAGGTTACTTTGACAGTAATAGGCAGTTACTTGAGTTAGAAAATGGATAGTGTTTGTGACAGCTGGACCACTGAGATTCAATGAGAGGAAAGTTTTGGTGAGCAAGGAAGGTGATAGGAACAGATTGGTGGCAGCAAGAGGATCCTGTAAGAAGTTGATGGTGAGATGGATAGGATGCAAACAAATGGTTTAAAACAAATGGGTTAACTGCTGAATGCAGGCTGTACCAGCCAACCCCAGATGCCACCTTTCCCACTTCCAACCCCTCAGGAAAAACTACAAAAGTGCCTGGAGCCCCTGGAGCAGAAGCTGCAGGAGATCACCCACTGTAAGTCCTCTGAGGAGAAGAAGCCAGCAGAGCTCAAGGTAAAGGCAAGAGGTCCCGTTTGGGCTTCACCGCAGGCATTTAACCAAACATTAACCACATGTTATTTAACCCACCAGTTCTGATTCATTAGAAAAATGCTGTTCTCTCAGAAATGATGGTATTTTCTTAGGTTTATTGTCATTAAACATTTTACTTAAAATTAATTGTCATGAATTAAGTATTGGGGAGAAGGATGGAAGAGGGGAAGGACTGACAGAATGTCTTACATCTGGCAAGTTGAGGGAGTTGGTGCCTCTTGGTCCCCTTTTCTTTGTACGGCAGGGAAGGAGGCTTTGCTAAGAGTGCAGGGATAGGAGTTTCTTAGAGGAATTGAAGAGAGGAGAATCTGGAAGGTTCACTGGGGAGGAAGGGAGAGGGAACTGACCAAGAGTTCTCAGAAGAACTGCACAATGACATTAGCACCGCATTATCTTAAGTAAGCTCAAAAATGCCAGGTGATGTTCCTAGAATGTTCTTTCCCTCTCCGTCCTCTCTCTGTAGGATCCTATCTGTCCTTCAGGCAGCGTGAAAGCCACTTCCTATATAGCTTTTCCTGACCCTTCAGAAATTAGCTCTCTTAATTTTCATACAGTTTTGCATCTCTTTCATAGCATTACCATATTTGTAGGTTACCATGTGTTGGTATCTGTCTTATTTCTTCTATTGGATAACGAAAAAGTATTAATAGTAACAGTAATAATAACTGGTGTTTATTGAATTCTGTGCATTAATTCTTTGGGTGTTCATGACATTCAAAACTTACAGCATTGTATTAGGTCTTAGGGTTCTACCCTGGCTGGACTTATGAGTTCAGGCTAGACTTGACACAGTGGGACATAGAGAAGCCAGATGACAAAGGGATCCTTCCTAAGGTCCCTAAGTCCTAAGGTCGTCGTTGGTAGATGTGAACTTAGATACCTTGCAAGGTAGATGTTATTAACCCCAATTTACACAGGTGGAAACAGAACTTGGATAGTCTAAGTCTAGTCCAAGATCATACATCCAGTTTTTGGCAAAACCAGGGATACTAGTTCAGCCCCTGTTCTCCGTGAGCTTACAGTCAAGTAGACAAAATAAAATAATGACATGGCATAAAAAGCATATTTGCAAGTTCATAAGAGGACAACATAGAAATTTGACTTCATTTTAAGGTTTCCAGAAGAAATACAAGCTTTTGGTGTTGAGATTTAGAGATCACCAGAAATTAAACACATCTGAAAATAGTAGATACACTAATTTTTTAACAATGACATTTCAACAGAAATTAAGTGTTTGTTATCTTAGTCCTTTATACATTTTAACAAAGCAAACATTTGAATTTTTTTTTAATTGAACTAATTTTGATAGCAAAGGTGAACTTAAAAAATAAAAAAGCCCATTGATCTTTTGGAGGGCTCCTGAGAAACTTAAAATATATGAAAACAAAGCTTCTTCCCAGTTATTAACTTTCCTCTTCCTGTTGATCACCTTCTTAAAGGTAAGGGATAGAAAGGGGAATAAAAACATTTAAAACCTGCTAAATACTTATACAGAGATGTGGTGTTTTTAAAATGTAAGTTACCATTTTAGTGGTCTCAGAAACTACCACCAACCTTCCTTTAGTGACCATTTGAATTCTCCCTCCTTTTTGCTCATCTCCACCTCCAAAACCAGACCCAGCGCCCTTTTAAAAAATAATTTGTAATTATTTTTATGTAGATAACCATAATCTACATAATTTTAAAACGAGACTTTCATGTCCAAATATAATGTAATATAATATAACAAAAAAAAGTAATTTGTAATAAAATATGCTGTGTAATATTTGAACATGACTACTCTGAAAGACACTACAGTATAGTTTTATCCTTGCACCTACACGTGGCATCATCAACAATGCAGAAATACAAATTCCAACTGAAGTAATTGGGTAGTAATGTTGACTCAAATACCACAGCAGCTTAGCTCTTGGTAATGTAATTTTTCAAAATGATAAATAACTTTTGGTAAAGTTTTAAGAAAAACAAAATACAGTATTCTTCAGGCATTCCTGGAAAATTAAGGTATATTAAAAGTGTATAAGAAATATTCTGTGTTTACATATAAAATGGCACTGAAGTTCAGGCCTCTGTTTTTGAGTATGCAGCAGAACATTAGAAAATGGTGCAGGACAGTTCATCATGCAAGGTTGTCTCACACATTGGAGGAGTGCTAGCATTTTTGCCAGGAGTCCCCCAATCATGGCAAACAAAATAATGCACCCCACCTTGTTTCCAAAATATACCTAGAGGGAGGTAAGACACCCTTCTTAAGAACCACTGCCCTACAAATACCGAGTGAAAAAAGGGGTTATGGGTTATATGAGGGAGAGCCAGCTTTCTTTTTACCATATTTATGAATCCTAAATTCCACCCATTCACCCCTAACTAAACACACACACAGGCTGTGCTTTATGTAAGGGTAAATGTTACAGAAATGTATTTTGTTCCAGTGTGGGCCTGAGAGGGCAGCAGTGAAATGTTAGCAGCGGCCACGCTAGCTGTGGAGCTGGAGCTAATCAGCCTCTCCTGGAAGCCAGCTTGAAATCCAGGAACAGCAGGCTTGTAAGGCCCAGCCTGGCTCTGGGGTGCCACCCCTATTCACTGTCAGCCCTGCCTTTCAGAGCCTACCCATTTCCTCCTTCCACAGTCCCAGTCTCTGCTTCTTACTTTGCTCCCCTCTTGGGCTGATTCCTTCCTGTCAGCCACATCACATTTGGAGAATTCTTCTTTGGAGAGATTTCTTGTTGCAGTAGAGGTACAGATGGAGGATATGTTTGCTGATAACCCTCAGAAAGAGTTATGGCTGGTATTTGAGTCCTAGATTATCAAATTTCAGGAATGTTAGAGGTTCAAGTACGTGTTCTGGCTGAGAGAAAGCATGTTTCAAATTTCGGCAACTCATTTACTAAGAAACTTTGAAACCTGTTCTTAAGATGGCAACTGTCGGTTTTCTGAAGTGACTTGAAACTATTTAACAGGTTCGGCCCTGAAATCTACATTTATATTCGTAACAAGCTATTACTAAAGTCTTACTGATTCTGATACTTTTGCAGTTGGTTCTGTACTTTTGCAGTTGGTTCTATTTGGCGTTTACAACATACAAATGACAATCTCACCTCTTCAATTTTGTGGTATTTGTACTTTACTTTTCTTGACAAATGATATAATAGCTAGAACTTTATCATCAGATATATCAGATATTTCTAATATCTGAAATGGTTTGTCATTATATTATTGAGTTCTTACATCTTGAATTATTTTTACTAAAACATAAAAGTGCAGCATTTTAGAAATTAATACAATTAAAGAAAGTTAAAACTTTTTTAAACATTGATTTTTATTGCCCTAGTGGTCTTCACTCCCAGGTCATCAGCGCGGGTGACAGTGAGGATAGAACCATGCTTTACAGAAGGAAATTGCAATGGAGAGAAACCTGAGTGTCCTGTTAAACTGTTTTTAATGACACTTTAATCTGTGTTAATTCATACATATGGCAGGTGGGGAAAAAGGGACCCTGTACCCCACTGGCCCTGCTAAACATAGCACCCTCCCTCTTTTCTCAGAGACTAGTGGAGAGTCGCCGGCAACAGATCTTAAAGGAATTTGAAGAGCTTCATAGGCGGCTGGATGAAGAGCAGCAGGTGTTGCTTTCACGACTAGAGGAGGAGGAACAGGACATTCTACAGCGCCTCAGAGAAAATGCTGCTCACCTTGGAGACAAACGCCGGGACCTGGCCCACTTGGCTGCCGAGGTGGAGGGCAAGTGCTTACAGTCAGGCTTCGAGATGCTTAAGGTTCGACCTTTGCCCCTGCATAGTCCCTCAGGTCGAGCACAGTATAGTTTTGCACAGGCCGTTCTGTCAGCCCGTGATGCTCACTTCTCTGCTCTGCTTCTTTAAACCCAGTTCCTTCTTCTAGACATACTCAAAGGATCTATTTCTACAGAAAGGCTTCTCTGATTTCTCCCATCCCCTTCTAATCATTTCTGTGTTCTTATGTCTTGTCAACAATTATGTGCTTATGCCAAAGAAAAAATCCATTCTCTTGAAAGGAGGGAAGTCTAGTCTGAATTCATGGAAAAAAACTATGCATTAAAAATTGTGTAAATGCAGTTACCATTACTTTTAAGTCCTGGAACTTGATTTACCTACTGCTAAAAAAGAATAGAAACTAGTTTGAAAGACACTTGAAATTATGTATAAAAAAATATACTGTTTTTGATATGTAAATGCCTCTAAAATGTTTGAAATCATTTGTTCTCTTAAGCAGATGCACGGTGTTAGCAAGGCTGTAGGAAACATGTTTCTTACGTTAGAGATCAGACTACCAGCATTTGAATCAGTGAGGTGCCGTTGTACATTGATCTGCATGCTAATGTACTCCTTGGTGTTTATTCTTATGTCCTTTCATGTATGTGTGTTCTGCCTTCCACATTAAACTGGGAAATCCTGGGGGACAGAGATTTGTCTTCTTTGTCTTCTGGACCCCAAGTATTCGCAAATCAGGATTGGCACATAGTTCTTAATGTTTATTAACCAATACCAGACAGGGGATACTAAATGATAGTGGGAAGTGTGATCCATTCCTATATCACTAGTTTGAACTATCTGTACTGATCCTCAAGGAGACAGGTGTGTGGTTAGTACTTGGGGGACAGAGGGAAGAGCAGACACAATCCCTGCACTTGCATTGAGCTCCCAATGTCCTTGAGGAACAAAGGCAAACACAAGAAACCATTTGGAAGTGATATAAATTTCCAAGCTTCATGATGACCAGAAGTCGAAAGTGGGAATGAGGTTGGGAGAGACATAGTCAGATCCCTCTGGAACTCTTCTTTCATTATGACCCTCACTTTGCCCCATTCCTATTTTAGAGATCTAGAACTTTTGGGAGGAGGGGGAACCTTTTGCCTGTAGGACCCTTGACTACCAGCACCAATATTGCTTTCTTTTCTCCTTCCCTCTAGGATGTCAAAAGTACCCTGGAAAAGTAAGTGATTCCTGCATCTCTTTAAGTGAGTTAGGTCTTGGCTTAGAGACAGAGCACAGTGAGGAGTTGGGGGAATAAGGATGGAAAAGCCAGGCAGCTTCTGGGTAGGATATGGGAAAGGTTTATTACATCAAGGAAGCCAGTTAGAAAGCAGTCATTGGGAATAATAGCCCCTTACCTTTTTCCCATTGAGCATCAGGACTTCCTTGTTCAGGAAGACATCAAGGTAATGTAGAACCAGATTCTACCTGTGCCTGTATGTGGAATTGTGTCCAAACAAGATGGAAGGAGGAAGGGGTTGGGAAAAGGGAGGGTAATTACCCATTTGCATGAAATATAACAATATCCCCAGAAAGTTCTGAGACTCATTCTTAAGATAAGGATTTGTCCGAGGGACCATATGGCTCTCCATAGATCGGCAAAAGAAAGTAATACGCAAGTGTTTGTCCTCAGTAGGAGGGAGAAAGTGGGAGGATGGAGCTTCCCCTGACCCTGCCCTTTCTTCCCCTATCTCCCTGCCCCTCCTAGATGTGAAAAGGTGAAGACCATGGAGGTGACTTCAGTATCCATACAACTTGAAAAGAACTTCAGCAATTTCCCCCGACAGTACTTTGCCCTAAGGAAAATCCTTAAACAGCTAATTGGTGAGTTGTTCCCAAAAGGAAAGGAACAGAGGCAATAGGCAGAGTTGTTTAGGTCCTACCCTCTCTGAGCTTCAGTTATCCCATTGGTTGCTTCCCATACCCATACGCACACCCACACCCACCCCTTTACCTGGCTTTAGGTCACTCAGAGTCACAGAATTCCAAGTGAAAAGCCTCAGGTGTCTTCTATCCTTAGACCCATACTTTTCTGAGTAGAGACTAAGGAAAGTTAAATAATTTGCCTAAAACTCATTCACCCTTGAGAGTGAAAGAGAATGTCATTAATATTTACTCAGAGAAAATAGTCATAAACCAGGACTATTCCCAGACCCTGATTGTGTTTTCTCTGTATCCTTCTCAACATACATTTTCCATTCTGGCCCTTGTACTGTGCCTGGTGCTTCTCTGCAGTGAGATGATGCTATCAGGGACCATGGAGGGAAGCTCAGGCATGAGGAACCTAAACCACCTGCTCTTGCAAAATCAAGAGCACATTATTTGCTTATTTTAGGGCTGGGGTGAAAAGTGAAGCCAGTGTTCCCCTCCCCTCCCTTAGGTGATACCATGGATTGAGAAAGTTAACCAAACCACGGCATTCTGGGGACCTTGAAAGGAACAGGCTCTGTAAGGCAGGCTGGAAGGGTGAGGCAGGGGTGTTGAGCTATTCCCATCCTCATCTAGCTCCCCACTCTGGCTTCTCCCGCCAGCGGATGTGACCCTGGACCCTGAGACTGCTCATCCTAACCTAGTTCTGTCGGAAGATCGTAAGAGCGTCAAATTTGTGGAGACAAGACTCCGGGATCTACCTGACACACCACGGCGTTTCACCTTCTATCCTTGCGTCCTGGCTACCGAGGGTTTCACCTCAGGTCGACACTACTGGGAAGTGGAGGTGGGAGACAAGACCCACTGGGCAGTGGGCGTGTGCCGGGATTCTGTGAGCCGAAAGGGCGAGCTGACCCCACTACCTGAGACTGGCTACTGGCGGGTGCGACTGTGGAATGGGGACAAATATGCAGCCACCACCACGCCTTTTACTCCTTTGCACATCAAGGTGAAGCCCAAGCGGGTGGGCATATTCCTAGACTATGAGGCCGGCACACTGTCTTTTTACAATGTCACAGACCGCTCTCATATCTACACCTTCACTGATACTTTTACTGAGAAACTGTGGCCCCTCTTCTACCCGGGCATCCGGGCTGGAAGGAAGAATGCTGCACCACTTACCATCAGGCCCCCAACAGATTGGGAGTGACAGGTAGGGATGTGGGAATAACTGGAATGAGGCAGGACCAAGAGCAATGGGCCTTCCTTCCTGTGACCTGCTGGAATGTCTTCATGTCTGCCTGGTTCCAATCCTGAACCATCTGGGAGAAACACTCTGGTTTCTAGAATGGTTTATGTGGAGGAGTAGGTAGGACTGGTCTAGGATGAGAGCACAGCTATGTCTCCCCCCTAACTGTCCGAGTGAGGAGCTAGTTCCCAGGGGATTATCTCCCCAGAAGTTCATCAGGTTTTCTATTGCACAGGACAGGTTGGGAAGGAAGAAGAGGCTTTTCCGGAAACTAAAAATCTCTGGGAGAGTCTGACATGCTCAAACCAGAGGAGGAAAGGGAAGCCCCTGTAATTGGGGGTTCTTTGACCCAGAGTAGTTGTGTTTCTTGAGGAAGAGCACAGAGGTTTGCATACCTCTAGACTGAAATAAAAATAAATGACAGTTGCTTTCATGGGTCTAGAAGTTGAGTTTTCTGAGAGCAGAGATTGGTCATCAAAAGTTTGGAAAGAAGGTCAGGGAAGGGGGCTAAAGGAGAAAAATCCCTAGAGACTAATGAAGAGGAGAGGGTTTCTTTGGTCTTCTATCCGCAGAGTGAGGTTGCCATTGTCAGTAGATTGGCCAGAGGAGAGGGTGAGAATGAAGAAGAGGAGAACCCAGGTCTCTGTCTCAGCCTTCAGCAGAAGTGGCTTATTGCCTGCCTCCTTATAGTTGATTGTCTTCAAGAAGTCAGTCACCTTCCTTTTCATGGGTAAGGTGCCAGAGATCCTGCAAGACAGTCTACCCTTTAACTGCTCTCCCAAGGGAACTTGGAAAGGAGAGAGTCAGACATTAGAGAAAGAGAAGTGGATTTCTATCCAAAGCTCTGGCCTTAAAGAATGTTACTAAATAGTTACTCCCAAGTTGTTCTCCTTATTACCTGGCTAAGGTGTCCAAGCCAGACAGGGAGAAAGGAAATGGAGTCTTCCTCGCTCTGAGGACAGGATAGAAGAGGTGGCGTGTATGGGGAAGGGCAAGATGGGTAACTTCCTTGAGCCTGTGTGCATCTGGCCTGGAACTAGTGTTCGTAAGAGCCAGTCTTTTGCTTGTTTGCTGCCATCCTTCACCGTTTGCCATTTCTCTATCATAGAATGTAAATCATTTAATGTTAGGCCAAAATAAACAACCTGTAGGGCACATATGTTGTCAAAAAAGGTAAAGTAATACATGCCAAACCAAACTAAAATGACTTGGACTATCTGCTACTTGGGTAATTGGGTTCACAGAAGGTTGGGACAAGAAACTGCAGTTTAGTGAGGGCATTTCAGTTCCTCCTACCACCTCAACAGGACTTTGTTCAGACCCTCTTCTTACCTTTGTGCCTTGACCGTGGTTCTTTGTGGCAAGATGCTTTGGTTGGTAAAACAATATGGAACAAAGGATCCACTAAAGTGATCTCTGTGTTGTGTGGTGCTTTGATGACTATTTCTGTTAATGTATAAGAATCACTTGAGTGTTAAAAATGCATGTTCCTGGGCTTACCCTTAGTGATTGATCAAGGTCTGTGATCCACCTACATTTTAAGCATACAGTTCTTTCATTTGAGTCTGGGGACACTTGTGAAACTCACCCCTGAGGAGGTTTCAGCCACTTCCCCTGAGCCAGAGGCCTGGTCCCCTACCCAGCCTGATGGGCTTTGAGAGGGAAGAAAAGCCTCACCCTCCCCTGATGTAGGCCACCCGCTTCCTGTTTCAGGGTTCATTAATGTTCTGTTCCTCCAGCTCATATTCCTCTACTCTGATCTCAGGAATCGGTGGCCCTTAACTATGAAGCAGAGGTAAACAGGATGCCAAACAGAACAAATGGGACACAGGAAGGTCAGAGGGAGGGATTGTGATCCGTGTCTATCTGTGTTGGGGGTGGGGTGTAGTTTCAGGGGCAGGAGATACTGTTGTCACATTTCTGTGCTCCAGTACCTGTGACTCAGAGTTAGTGAGGATCACCTGCTGTGTATTTAACACTGCATAACAGGAAATGTGTGGGTTTGGCTAAGTGGAAAAGAGCTGTGCTTTCTGAGGACCTGGAGCCTTCTTCCTAACATCCACCACCCTCATGATCCTTTCGAATTTCACTGCCACTGACACCAGTCGTTTGTTTTTTTAATGTATAACCTCTGTTCCTTCTACCTGTAGATCTTCCAGGTTTCCACTTTTGGCTTCAGAGAGTAGGGCAGAAGGTCTGTGTGGGTATAAATTGCACAGAACCATCTCCTCACCCTAGCTGCCAAAGGACGTGTCTTCTGTCCTGAAGATGTATAGCAGTGTGAGACCCTCTCCTGTTCTACTAACCTCACCAGTCTTTACCTAGTATGATTGATCATGGGCTCCAGTCTCTACCTAGTATAACCGGCCATGGGCTTGAATAAGAAAGACTAGAAGGAAGCTAGAACTCATGCACTGACCCTGGTTTAGAATGCAGTTCAAACGGATGGGTCTGTGAGGCCGCAGGGTGGCGCCAGAGTAAGGACCTCAGTGTAGCGCCTAGCTCTCCGGGAACTACACTTCCCAGTAGGTCTTGCGCTGTCAGTGGTGCCTGGGCCTGCGAGTTAGCAGTCCCGGGCTCTGTGCTGCCTGAATGGCGGGGCCGGTGAAGGACCGCGAGGCTTTCCAGAGGCTCAGCTTCCTGTACCAGGTAAGTCCACGAAGGGGGTGCTCAGGGAGGGGCCTGGTGCCGCCAGCCGCCGAGTGATCGCCCCTCCCCTAGGCTGCCCACTGCGTCCTCGACCAGGACCCCGAGAACCAGGCAGTAGCGAGGTTCTACTGCCATACGGAGAGGACCATCGCCAGGCGGCTCGTCTTGCGGAGGTGAGAGTTGTGGAGCACAGAGGTCTGTGAGCCGGGGTGCTGGGAGAAGAGAACACGAGAGCGGGGGCGCAGACCACCTTCCCCACCTCCCGCAGGGACCCCTCGGTGAAGAGGACCGTCTGTCGAGGCTGCTTTTCCCTCCTCCTCCCAGGCCTGACCTGCACGCAGCGCCAGAGACGTGAGTGCGCCTGTTGGGGTGGGATAAGTAAGGAGCACTGGAGGGCAAGTGACCCTTCCTCGCTTTGGATGGGTATCCGCTCTGGGATTCACAGGAGCCGACTTTGTCCCGCTCTAAGTTGTTAGCCACCTGGGCAGGAGAGCGATGTTGCCGGATGAGACAACCTTACCTATGTGTAAGAATAGATGTTACTTGGCTTCGTGGAGGACGATTCATTGCCATTCATGCCATCAATATTTTTTTTCTAAGACGTGCCAAGTATTGTACTAGATTCATTAGTCTCACTGAAGGTATAGTGTGATGAGACAGGCTAAGATAGAAACATTTAAAATCGTGTAGAAAAGTTCTTTAATTGGGGGAGTAAAATGCTGAGTTACTTATGCCAGTGGTGGTGAGATTCGTAAGAAGAGATAGTAGGAGATGGAAATTTTAGTCTCCCGTGTTGACCTTGAGATGAGAGGTTGTGGCACTGTGAAGAAAATGAGAGGTTAGGAGGCTGGAGTGTGAAATGCACAAGACATGAGGCTAGAGGAGGAAATGGTAGATCTTGTAGAATCTTGCAAAGGAGTTTGGACTTCATCTTAAAGAGTACCAAGAAATTGATAGTTTATGCAGGGATCTCACACTATCAGATTTGCATTCTAAGTGGAGGAGAGGTGGAATTCCTACTAGAAAACAGTGGAGACACAACTGGGTGCGGGACACCTTTACTCCTCCTAAACCAAGGCACTCTCTTCCATTTTCTCACTTTTATTCTAGGCTGCAGGGGTCAGCGCTGGACAGTACAGACCTGCCTAACTTGCCAGCACAGCCAACGGTTCCTCAATAATCCTAGGCATGTGCTCTGGGGAGACCGGCCTGAGGCCCAGCTAGGGAACCAGGCAGGTGAGAAGTAGACAAAAATGTGGGATATGCCAGGGGGGTAAGGATGATGGGGGACAGAGGGCTGAAGAGGACACATAGGTGAGTTCTGGGTTGGCATGACAGGTGTCACAGCCTTAGAAAACTCTAACTCTGCTCATCTATCCAGATTCCAAACCACCACAGTCCCTGCCAAACACAGCCCACCTTGCTGAGGAGAAGTGCAGCCTCAGAGCTCCAACGACTAGTGATGGATGCACCCTATCTTCCAAATAAATAAAGTTTAATTCTGTTTCACTTCGGTGAGTCTGTATTTCAGAACTTAATTTCATTTTCTTCTGCTTCTGTCTGTATTCTTTGTCACCAGCTAATTTCTCTTTTGTCCTTTGTCTTTATCATCCTCCTACTCCCACCATTCAGGGAGATCCAATTTCCATAGACAACTTGGCCCCACCAAGCAGCTCGCATATCCAGGATCCTTGTGCCCCTTCACACCTGCTTCTCAGTGCAGGGCAGTGACTGGAACTTCGGGCTCTAGAACTGTCTGCAAGGGGCTAAGCCTGCTTGGGACTTTCTGTACTTAGTGACCCTGACTGAAAGGCTGGGCAGACTGATGCCACAGATCCTGTTTTTAAATGAGGGAAAAAACATTGTGGGCAGAGGGACTTAAGATCCTCTCAGCCCACTCCAGAAACCTTCTTTTTCAATCTCTGGGTTTTCTTCTTTAGAATTCTAATAAGGGAAACTGTACAAATCCAACTAACGAAGTGAAAGGTGATATCAAAAGGACAATGGCAAATATTCAAGTGTGCTCCATAAGTATATCCTCAAGGTTTTCTTGAGAATAAGTAAACAACAAAAATACTTTTTTTCGGTATTCCTAGAGTTGCTAGGTACCAATTAATCAGATTATCCCAAACGTATACAAACAAAATTTACTATTCCCAGAATGCAGTATTTTTCCCTTTCTTGTATAAATCCTGTGTTGCGTTTACATATTGCTGCATTAAAATCAACAACTTCATTAAAACACTTTATAATATTGTGGCTTAAAAAAACAATGATTTATTAGGCTGTCTGAGGGCTTGGCTGGGTGTCTCTTTTCTTCCAAATAGCACCACCAGGAGCCACGCTGCTGTATTTAGCCGGTGGCTGGTACCTGGTCTGGAAGACCCAAGCAGCTTCATTGTGCATGTATGGCGCCTCATTGCTTCTCCACACAGCCTTGCTGTAGCGGGCTTGGAGGTCCTCACATCACGGTTGTCTAAGGATGGTTAGACTTTTTTCCAAGAAGACAAAGTGCTAGTGCTTATCAAGCTTCTGTTCTCACCATGCTTGCTAATTAATGTCCCCTTGACCAAAGCAAGTTATATGGCCAAGCCCAGGTTCAACACCAGGGCATGAATACTGGGAGGTCTGTTGGTTCCCTGGAGACCACCAATACAGCAATATACCATATTCTTGCTTTGCCTTTGTCCCTGACTCAGTCTCTCCAGTTAACTCTGTTACATGTCTAAATTATGCACATGGAAATGCTAAACAGTATGTAAGTAACTAAATGTTTCTGAGTTATTTTCTCACAGTTTATTTCTGGCACTAATGCCTACTTGGACAAACTGTAGCAGACAATAGAAACATGTATCCTAGAGAACTTTCTGTAGCTAAAGGAAGAAGAGGTAGGTCAGAAGGAGAAATCAGATTCAAAGCAAAAGGAGGGCTCCAGGGGTAGTTGCTAGTTTGAAGATGGAAAGGGCAACATGATGAGTTAAGGTGGCTTTAAGGAGCTGAGAGAGGCTCCCGGCTGACAGTCATCAACGAAGCAGGAGCCTCATCCCTGCAGCCCAAATATCTGAAATCTGTCAACATCCTGAATGAGCTTGGAAAGAGACTCGTCCTCAGAGTATACAAGTGGGAGTCCAGCTTACCAACAACTTGATCTCAGCCTGTGAAACCTGGGCCAGAAGAACCAGCTGAGTTCACCAGACTCCTGACCTCCAGAACTGGGCTGGAACATTGTTCTTCTTTTGCTCTTGGACTAGGACTTTCACCACTGATTTTCCTGGTTCTCAGGACTTTGGACTTGGACTGGAACTACGCCACTGGCTTTCTTGGATCTCCAGCTTGCAGACCACAGTTTGTGGGACTTCTCAGCCTCCATAATTATGTGAGCCAATTTCTTAAGATACCTGTCTATCTGTCTCTCTACTATTCATTCTGGTTTTTTATAGAACCCTGACTAATACAGTGTATGTGTATGTTTATGTACACACACATATAACATGATAGGCTTTCAGTTTCTTTATATATTAAAGCTGGAAATACAGGTTATGAAATATTTTTTAACCCTCTTGCTGGAAAGGAAAGGTATAAAAGCCAGTATCACTTTGCGTTTTGAAAAGAATGTCAGTAGTAGCTCCAAACACATCTTGATGACAGAAATGAAAATTGGAGTACAAGAATGAGTTTCTTTTTGATTACTCTAGCCTTATAGTATATTTTGATGTCAGGTAGCATGATCCCTCCAACTTCGTTTTTCTTTCTCCAGATTACTTTGGCAATTCAGACTCTTTTGTGATTCCATGTAAATTTAGGATTATTCTAGTTCTGTGAAAAATGCTGTTGATATTTTGATGGAGATTGCACTGAATCCATGGATTGTGTAGTATGGACATTTTAGCTATGTTAATTCTTCTTATCCATGAACACAGTATATGCTTCCATTTATTTTATCTTCTTCAATTTCTTTATTCATCGTCTTATAATTTTCTGAGTACAGACCTTTTACCTCCCTGGTTAAATTTATTCCTAGGTATTTTTTATGCAAATGTAAGTGTAAGTGTTTTCTTAATTTCCCTTTCTGATAGTTTGCTATATTGGTGCAACAATTTCTGAATATTTTTTTAAAAGAAAGAAAAGAAACGCGTAGCCTAAAAGTGCAACCCATGTAGACGTGGACCCTTTTCATCTTCAGCTCCCCGTCCTTGGCTACTCCCACAAGTCTCGTTTCTGAGCTCATTGTCTCTTGTACACTAAATCTGAAATTTGTTTTGAGTGTGATTGTGATTGTACATGATTGCACATGCCCACAATGGAATGGGAGTTGGGGAACTCTGAGTTTTGACTTCCCAGCTGAGTCATTAAGTGATTCCTTTAGTGTGGGGGACCATAGGAATCAGGTCCCAGTTGGGAGGCAGATGAAACAATGTGGAACATGGTTCACTCATGAGTCTGTGGCTTGTTGATCTGTTTTGTTTGTGCTAATATAGGTCCCTCTAACTAGAGATCATAGCCCTCTTCCCCCTTCCAAAACTCTGTCCTTTTTCATGTTTACTTATTATGACATGACAGTTGTCAATATATGCAAAAATGGATTTCTTGTAACAAAAGAGGAAATCAAATCCCTAATATGCAATAGTCATCTTTCTTTCATGTTTCTAAACTATTGAGAAATTCAAAATTTGTGCCCTTTTGGGACTCTTTAAATAAAGTTAAACAGAGGACAGAGAAGAAACTTAAACTTAGGTCTTTTCAATTGAATCAAGAAAATGATTGCACTCACTGCAGTGCTTATGTATTAAAACAGTAGATAGTATTAAGATCCTGTTAATTTTCTTTTGAATTCAGTGTAGTTGTGCATCAAACTTAAGAGAAGGGAAGTTTAAATAGCAATGAGATTGAAAACTACGGGCACTTGCAAAAAGCCCAGCTTCCCCTAAATTACCCCATAGTTTGTTAATATCAGTATTCAGATTCCTGATTCATTTATACAGTTGTTTCCATGTGGCAGGGACATTCTGATACTTAATGATTAATGCTTTGAATTCCCCAGTTAACTTTCAAGTCTTCCAGAGGATTGTAAACAACAAAAAAGGCTTATTGAATTCCATCTCGCTATGTAAGTTTTATCAGATGATCAAATAGTAGATCCCCATTGCATCCCCATTGTATGTAATGACATTTTCAAACCAAGTCTTAACTTTTTGAATGCATTGTAGTAGCTAATTCAGGTGAGGGGAAAGGATGACCCAGGTTTTTAGATTGACTGTTTTTGTGCTATGGGGCTTATTTTGAAAGACTGCTGTCCAGATAAATTGTTGTTACAGATACTAGAAATTTCTTATGAATCCAAGTTGTCCATTCACTCATAGCCTAATTTAAAAGTCAGATTTTTTGCATATGAGCAAAAATCTTTTGCTGGATACAAAGGACGGTGGACTCTATCTACAGTTACCCTCTGATCACAGCGACAGCTCTGGATGGGGGTGGAGCATGTGGATGGGGTAATTTGTCAAGCCATAGAAAGAAAATCAAAATTCTAAGAAGCGTGTGACCTCTCACCACTTTAGGAGGTACCAGATTCTTTTGCACTATTAGGAATGTTAGTTTTGTGCAAAAATAATGCGTTACCTGTTTTTCCCCCAAATTTAGGTTGAAAGCTTTCAAAAGTTCCAAGCTACGTTGAACCAAAAAAAAAAACAAAAACAGAAACAACATAAAACAATAAAATGTTTTTTAAACCTACACAAAAATAAAAAGCCCACACACCCTTTATTTTGGCTTTGAAATACAAGCAGTAGACCTCGGCGTCTCTGACAGTATAAATAAAGACAGCTTTGTAAATTAGTTTCGGTCCTGCTGGGGATGCTGTATGAGGCCACGATGCAGCAACCTACTGGATCTGCCCACTTGCACTCTTAATGGGTCACCATTTGCTCTTTTCTTTTTCTTTTTTAAGGTTTGTTTTTCCTTGTGTATCCTAACCATTGATTATGACCAATGTTTATGTCAAAATGTAGCCTAGTTAAACTTTTGTAAAGTTGCCTGGAATGTTATTTGTTAGGTTATAAACACGAATCTCATTGAAGAGCTCTGTGTATTGTGTACAAATCTCAATTATTTTGAAATGGACAAACTTGTCTTTACAATTGTAACTTTGTACAATTTTTCACTACGTGGCTAGCTTGGTGTCCATTCAGCTAAAGAAAAGAAAATACATGAAGAGTTAAAAATCAGAAATTAGTGTGCAACCCATGGACATGGACTAAGAGGTGTGGGGATGATGGGATGGGGTTCAGGGCAGAGGGGATAAAGGGGGGGGCGTATGGGACAACTGTAATAGCAAATGCAATAAAATATACCCCAAAAAGTCAGAAATTAAACAAAGTATATGTAGAGATGACTATTTTATATGACATGGCCCAATCCATGTATTTATTTCTTCCCCTTTTTTGAAAGTATTTATAAAACTAGTTGAGGACAGCTATATTTTTTAAACCATTTAGTAGAATTTGTGCCTTTTATTTTATTTATTTATTTATTTTTGGTCTGTATGTGAATAAATGCTGAACATTTTGCAATAAAAAGGAAAGGAAAATGAGATCTTCCAAATGCCACAGAAACTATTTAATCTCCAAACCGTAGGTGCATTTAGCACTTTTTTTTTTAACCCTCACCCAAGAATGTGCTTATGGATTTTAGAGATGAGGGAAGGAAGAGAGAAAAAGAGGGAAAGAAACATCGACGTGAGAGAGAAACGTTGATCAGTTGTCTTTCCTAGGCACCACAACCTAGACATGTTCCCGAACTCGGAATCTAACCCATGACCTTTCAATTTGTGGGATGAAACCCAACCAACTGAGCCACACTGGCCAGGGCCATTTAGCACTTTTGAAACTGGTAAAAAATGGGTATCATTATTCTCAAGGGGAGAGCAAAAAAGGATGGAGAGACCATCCTTCTGAATTCAAAAGGGAATTAGAAAATTACTTAGACTCTAACAGAGGGAATAATATAAATTCTAGTTTTGTCTACATTATAGTAACTATCAGATAGTTACTCTACCTCATAGTTACTCTATGAGATAATATATGTGAAGGCACTTTGAAAATTATAGGGCATTACATGAAGTGTAAGTAGTAATCATAATACTTTGGAAATAATAATAAGTAGCAAAATATATTAGAAAAGACAGGTCCGGAACATCAAGGAATCTGAGTTATTGTCCCCACAATGCCTATTTTTTTAAGGAAGCAGTTTGACAATGTTTTTTTCCTATAGTTTCTTCCAACTCTGGAGACTAGCAGATGAAATTATCCAGTTTTCCCATTAGATGACAGAAAGCCAGGGTTTCTTTTAGATTTTTCATGCACTTATTAAATATTCTCAAAGGGCCTACTCTGTGGCAGGGCATTGCTCAGGACTTGGGATACATATGAGTGAACAAAATAGTTGGAGGGAAGATGAGCAAAAAACAATGTATGGTAAATAAGTTATATATCATACAGAGGTATGTGCAATGAAAAAAGCCAGAAGGTAAGGAAACTGGGATATAACTTCCAGTTCTAAGTAGAGTAGTCTAGGTAAGCAGCACTGAGAAGGTGCCCAGAGCAGACTCTGAAGGTCCCCTTCTGTGTCACCCAGACAACCCCGGAGAAGGTTACTTTCTGCAGCTACTTCCTAGACATAACAACAGCTTCTGTCTCTCTGCCCAGGGGTATTATCTGGAGGCAGGAGCCATGAAGGATACGCCAAATGTGCCAGGGAATAATGCCCCTGGGAGTGACCGCAAACAGTGAAGGGCGGGAGTTGGTGGATAATACTCTTTTCTACGTTATCCCCCTGGCCTTCAGCAAGGCTTAGCCCTGGTGACATCAGTGCTCAGACATGCTCTTTATATACTTCCCTCCTTCCTCTGTTTCACTCCCCACCCCCTCACCATAATTCCTGGGTGGTATTCCAGGCAAAGTACCTGTTAGGGTAGCCATTGGCACAGGCTATGAAAGAATTCACAGAGGAAAGAACAAAGCAAAATTTATTCACTTTACAAGGGAGGAAAGGGGCTAGTCATGGAGAAATGCACCAGCATCAAAAGGTTCGGACTGTGAGCTTTTATTGGATAATAAAGGGTGGGGGTTTGCTTTGTGTGGCCACCGGGCTATTAAGGGTGTTGCAACACAGGAGGTTCCAGTTAGTTTTGTGTAAGCTGCAGCTTTCTCCAATGTTACCTTTTACCTGGAGCTACCGGAAGTAGTTAGGCATGTTCTGTTCTCGCTTTTCCAGTAATTTTTCAGTCCTGGGGACATAAGTTCAGAAGAGTAAAATGGTAGTCATGTTTAACAAGGTCATAGGCCTGCTCAGCAAATGGCAACACAATAGCAAGTGGCTCCAGCTTTGTCCTTCCATTCCTCCCTCTGATTTTAAAATTATCTTGCTCTTAATGATTGGACCTGATTCTGGGGAGTATGAGTAAAGGTCTCATCTTCTTATGGCTACTTCCTGCTGGTTAGGATGTAGAGTTGTCCCTACCTGAGGGTCCATGTATGGGCCATTAAGGGGAAGAGGGTGGAAATGGACAGCCCAAAACACCAGAGCTGTGGCCAAAGGCCACTTGTGCAGGGAATCTCCCAGAACCTTGGACATTCTGTTGAATGAAAGATATGAGATATTTGAGGAGACATGGCCCAAAGGTGAGAATAAAGAAAAAGGCTGCTATAGGCCTTAGGAAGGGAGTTAGCCAGGAAAACCAGGACCAGATATTGGCCTTAAAATTCCACCAGTCAAATCCTTCTGAGACCCCTTCTTTATAGAACTTGTTGGCTTTGTTAGCGATATTTTTTTAATTGTTTTGTATTTTTCCAGGTTGGTTATTACTAAGAATGAGTGAGCAAAGACCTGATCTTCCAGAGTTCAGAGGAGGCTGGGGGCTTGTAGAGTGGCCTGAGGCCTTCCATCAACCCCTATTATGGACATAAGAGAGGCAGACAAAGGGCCCAAAAACTCAGACAGAACAGAGTAAGTGGCTCTGCTCTGGTATCAATGAAGAAATCAATTAGCTTACCTGCAACGGAAAGAGTTAACTGGGGTTTGAACAATTTGATGGTGAAAGTAGAGCCTGGTCCAGTGCTGGGACCTGTCAGTCCCATGTCTAGAGGAGGCCAAGGAGGTCCATGGGTATGGACGGAGCCCCTCTAGGAGTGCCTACTGGTCCTGGAAGGGGAGTTCCATCTTCCTTGAGGAGAGAGCACTCCCTCTTTCAGTGCCCCATCTTTTTACAACGTGGGCACTCTACCGGCAGCTTTTTTTACTTCACTCTTTGCTCCAGTGACCCTCTTTGCAGTTGAAGCAGGTTCGGGTACCCCTGATGGGCTGTCCCTTCTGCTGCATTGGGGGCATCGGGTAAGTTTCTTCCTGAAGAGCCCCCTTAATTGCTGAGGCTACCATTTGGAAAATCTCTTTTTGCTCCTGGGATCATTGTCAGTCCCACTCCCTTTTCTTCTCTTGTCTAGTCTCATCACAATTGTGTAAGATTCTGAAAGCCAGATTGACTAACTCTGATTATGGGGCCTGAGGGCCCTTTTCTAGCTTTTGGAGTTTGCGCCAAATGTCAGGTGCCAACTGGGAGATGAAGTGCATCGCTAGGATAGACTGATCCTCCCTAGAATTAGAGTCTAGGTGAGCGTAGAGGTAAAAATCCTCCAAGGGCCTAGAGATGAAAAGAGCAGGATTCTCATCTGGCCATTGAGTTCCTTAACCTTGTCATAATTAAAAGGCTTAGGAGTCACCCCTTCCACTCCCCCTGTGAGGCAGGAGAGCATGTTGTCCCTTTTATGGCAATCAGGGGACTCCTGCTGATAATCCCAATTAGGATCCTGGTCGGGGACAGCCATGGGGCCAGCAACGAAGGTATAGGGCTGTCTCCAATTTAGGTCATCCCCACATTCCTGTGCCTTCAACTAAATACAGCCTCTCTTCAGGATTAGTACAGGTAGAAAAAATGATGTGACTATCTCTCCAGGAGAGCTCATAAGATATTCAAATTCCTTTGTAAACTTAGCTGGGTCTGTTGAAAACTGCTGAGCTGGGCCTCAATTTGGGTAAAGGTGGATGTAGAAAAGAGAGTCTGAACCCAAATAATTCCCCCTAAACCAGAAACGTCATGGAGAAGGAGCTGGACCACAGGCTTTAGGGGTTTCCTGAAAGGGACAGCTGGAATGGGTATGGCTGGGAGAAAACCAACCTGAAGCAGGGACGGAGGGAGAGGTCTGAGGAGGAGAAATAGGGAGAAGAGATGGAGGGAGTATTAAAGAGTCAGGCGAAGGAGTGGAAGGGGGAATGGAGGAGGAGGAAGTGCAGAGAGAGGGAGATTGTTCAAATCTTGGGAAGATGGATAAGGAAGGGAAGTAGGTGAAAGTAACAAGCATGAGACAGGAGGCTTGGAGACTGGGATGATGAGAGAGTTAAAAAAAGATATGAGCATAAGGAACCTCAGACAATTTCTCAAGACTGTGACTGTACAGATTAACTTGGAGGATAGTATTGTAGTTAAGAGATTTGTTTGTGGGCCAGACCTCCTGATCACCTAGTTTGTACTGGAGCTAGGCCATATTGCAACAGAAAGTCAGGCACTTGAGCTTGAGGGTGGTAAGTCCCAGAACCTTCAATTTCTTAAGGAGGCATCTCAATGTGGAGTCCTTGGGCGGGGTTGATTGAGTATTGCCCATGGCAAGAACTACAAGAAAGGAAGAGAAGGACATTTCAGGGGTGGAAACATGAGATCTGTCCTAGAGTCAGCATCCCTGAGTCCAAGGGCAGACTGAGACCATGAAGACAGAGAAAACCAAACCACAAAGATTTCTCCCAGAGTCAGGAGTCCCTGAGTTCAATCACAGATCAAACCCAGAAGGGAGACAGTTGAGAGGCATCCCTTGCAGCTGTAACCCTGGGAAAGTGATAGATAGGCCCGATCAGGGTTTAAGACAATGAGACAAGGAACTATCCTATCACTTTTGACAAAGCAAATGTTTTCACCCCAAGATTTAGAGAGACTTACCAATCACTGGTCATGTAAAGGGGGTAAGGAGGAGGCTGTCCACAGAGTCCCGAGAAACAGAAAGGGATTAGAATCCTCTCTCCAAATGTCACAGAGACAGGGTTGGGGGTATGCCTAGGATGAGCTTCTGCTGCCCACTGCTTCCCTAGTTGCAAGTCTCAGAAGGCAGAGGATAAGGGGAAATAGAGGATGTTCCCATACAGGTCACCAAAATGTTAGGGTGGCTGTTGACGTGGGCTGTGAAAGAATTCACCAACAGAGGAAAATGCAAAGAGCAAACTTTTATTCACTTTCCAAGGGAGGAAAGTGTCTAGACACAGAGAAATGCACCAGTGCTGAAAGGTTGAGACTGTGAGCTTTCATTGGATTATAAAGGATGGGGGTTTGCTTTGTGTGGCCACTGGGCTGTTAGGGGTGCTTGCAACACAGGAGGTTTCAGATGATTTTGTGTAAGCTATAGTTTCCTCCAATTTTATCTCTTGCTTGCATCTGTAGGGAGTAGTTAGTCACAGTTCTGTTCTTGCTTTTCCAGTCCTTAGTAAATAAGCTCAGAAGAATAAAATGGTAGTCATATTTAACAAGGTCGTAGGTCTGCTCAGCAAATAGCACGACAATAGCAAATGGTGCCAGCTTTCTCCTTTTACTACCTGCACCAAAGTCTTTGACACTCTGAATTTGCTTGGAAGGAACACAAACTGAGAGTGACATTTGAAAAAAACTTGAAGGATGTAAGCATCTCTAGGGAGAAACTTCTGGGCAGAGGGAATAGCAAGGGCAAAGGTCCTGAAGTGGGAGCCTGCCCAGAGGATTCCAGAGTCATAAAGGCCAGTGTAAGTGGAACAGAGTAAGCAAAGCGGAGAGTAGTCAGTAATGGAGGCCAAGGATCTTTAGGCTACCACAAAGAACTTGTTCATTGGGAGGCCATTGGAAATTTTTACCAAGAAAAGACAGCTTAACATTTTTAAATGATCGCTCTTCTTTTTTTAAATATATTTTTCAATTATAGTTGACATTCAATAGTATATTAGATTCAGGTGTATATTGTAGTGGTTAGACAGTTATATAACTTACAAAGTGATCTGCTTAATAAGTCAAGACACTACCTTGTACCATACACAGTAATTACAGTATTATTGACTGTATTCTCTATGTTGTACTTTATATCCCAGTGACTATTTTGTAACTGCCAGTTTGTACTTCTTAATCCCTTCATTTTTTTTCACCAAGCCCCCAACCCTCCTCTCATGTGAACTTGTTCTCAGTATCAGTAAGCCTGGTTCTGTTTTGTTTGTTTATTTATTTTGTTTCTTAGATTCCACATATAAGTGAAATCACATGACATTTGTCTTTCCTTGTCTGACTTATTTCACTCAGCAAAATAGTGTCTAGGTCCATCCATGTTGCAAATGGTAAGATTTCATTGTTTTTTATGGCTGAGTAATATTCCATTGTATATATGTAACACATCTTTTTTTATTGTTGTTCAGGTACAGTTGTCTCCATTTTGCCCCCTCCACTCTCCTCTACCAACCCACTCCCACTTCCCACCCTCAATCCTAACACCCTTTGGCTCTGTCCATGGGTCCTTTATGCATGTTCCTTGACAACCCTTATCTTTATCCAGTTGCCCATTGATGAGTATTTGAGTTACTTCCATATCTTGGCTATTGTAAATAATGAATGAACACAGAATGCATGTATATTTTTAAATTAGTGTTTTCGGTTTCTTCAGCTAAATACCCAGAAATGGAATTGCTGGATCATAGGTACTTCTTTTTTTTTTTTTTTTTTTTTTTGAGGAACCTCCATGCTGTTTCCATAGTGGATATACTATTCTTCTCATCTTTGCCAATAATTCCTTGTTGATTTATTGATAATAGCCCTTCTGACAGGAGTGAAGTAATATTATCGCACATATTACATTTTAATTTACATTTCCCTGGTGATTAGTGACATTGAGCATCTTTTCATATGTCTGTTGGTGATCTGTCTTCTTTAGAAAAATGTCTATTCAGATCTTCTGTCCATTTTTTTAAATTATATTTTATTAATTATGCTATTACAATTGTCCCAATTTTCCCCCTTTCCACCCCTCCACCCAACACCCCTTATTCCCTTAGGCAATCCCCACACCATTGTTCATGTCCATGGATCATGCATATAAGTTCTTTAGCTACCTAGTTTCCTAGACTATACTTTGCATTCCAATGACTATTCTGTAACTACCTATTTGTACTCATTAATCCCCTCACCTCTTCCCCATTCCCCCAACCCACCCCTTCATCTGGAAACCATCAAAACACTCATATCCATGATTCTGTCTCTATTATTCTTGTTTGCTTAGTTTGTTTTTTACATTCAATTGTTGATAGATTCAATTGTTGATTCAATTTTTTGCCACTTTATGTTCACAGTTTTGAGCTTCTTTTTCTTAAATAAGTCCCTGTAACATTTCATATAATAATGGTTTGGTGATGATGAACTCCTTTAGTGTTTTCTTGCCTGGGAAGCTCTTTGTCTGCTCTTTGATTCTAAAAGATATCTTTTCTGGGTAGAGCAATCTTGGTGTAAGTCCCAGCTTTTCATGACTTTGAATATTTCTTGGCAATACCTTCTAGCCTACAAAGTTTCTTATGAAAAATCAGTTGACAGTCTTTGGGAACTTCCTGTAGGTAACTAGCTTCTTTTCTCTTGCTGCTTTTAAGATTCTCTCTTTATCTTTACCTTTGGCATTTTAATTATGATGTGTCTTGGAGTAACCTCTTTGCATCCATCTTGTTTGGGACTCTTTGCTCCCTGGACTTATATGTTTATTTCCTTCACCAAATGACAGTAGTTTTCTTTCATTATATCTCCAAACAGATTTCCAATTTCATGCTCTTTCTCTTCTCCTTCTGGCACCCCTATGAGGCAAATTTTGAATCTCTCGAAGTTGTCCCAGAGGCAGCTTATACTATCCTCATTTTTTTAAAATTCTTTTTTCTTCTTTTTGTTCTGATTGGTTGTTTTTTGTTTCCTTATGTTCCAAATCATTGATTTATTCTCAGCTTCATCCACTCTACTGTAATTCCCTGTAAATTGTTCTTTATTTCAATTAATGTATTCTTCATTTCTGACTGGATCTTTTTTTATGCTGTTGAGGTCCTCACTAAGTTCCTTGAGCATCATTATAACCAGTGTTTTGAACTCTGCCTCTGATGGATTGCTTATCTCCATTGTGTTTAGTTCTTTTTCTTGAGTTTTGATCTGTCCTTTTATTTAGGTCATGTTTCTTTGTCTCCTCATTTTGGCAGTCTCCTTGCGTTTGTCTCTGTGTATTACGTAGAGCTGCTTTGACTCCATGTCTTGGTAGTGTGGCCTAATGTAGTAGGTGTCCTGTACGGTCCAGTGGCACAGCCTCCCCTATCACCCAAGCTGGGTACTCAAGGTGCTCCCTTTGTGTGGGCTGAGTACACCCTTCTCTTGTAGTTGAGCCTTGGTTGCTGTTGGCAGGTCAATGGAAGGGATTTACCCAGGCCAGTTAGCTGCAAGGATTGGCTGTGACCACTGACCACCAACCTCCACCCTCCATGGAGGATCAACTGTGCAGGGGCTGGGCAGTGGTGCTCCTATGTAGTTTGTAGCTGTTCACTGGGTGCAATGGCCAGGGGTTTCCCAGGTGGTACAGGCCAAGGTCAGCCCCCACCTGTGTTTTTTCTGGGGCCACTCTGCCTGAGCTATAAAGCAATCTGGGATGGCTGCTACTTGTGCTGGGCTTGGAGATTCCCAGGCAAAGTGAAGCCATGAATCTAAGCTGACTGCTGCTAGTGCCAGGACTGGGTTTTACTGAGGCCAGCTGTTTCTTATTTGAGAGGATTTAGGAAGTTGTGGAGCATGAGCCAAGACCAGCCATTCATATGGTAAAGGAGCTTCGGAGGGGAGGAAGGCGGGGGGCGGGGGGATCCAGTAAGTTGGGTGAGATGGAGTCTCTGGGGATCTCCAAGGCAGGTCAAACAGTGTTAGCCAGTTTGATGGAATCTCTGATATGGCACCAGCTTGGCAGCTCTGTGGTAGAGGGCTTAGAAAAGGGACTATGGCCTCTGCTTGCCTTGAAGCCAGGCACTTCAGTTTCTCCCTATATGCCACTGATGTCTTTGAAGCTGCTACCCCGGTAATGGAGCGCAGAGGGAATGAGCCTGAGTAGGTGAGTCCTTGTGCGTGCTCTTTAAGAGGAACTGCCTGATCCCTGACTCGTGTGGTTCAGTGGATTAAGCACGGGCCTATGAACCAAAAAGTCGCTGGTTCAGTTCCCAGTCAGGGCACATGCCTGGGTTGCAGGCCAGGTCCCCAGTAGGGGGCGTGTGAGAGGCAACCACACACTGATGTTTCACTCCTTCTCTTTCTCCCTCCCTTCCCCTATCTAAAAATAAATAAATAAAATCTTAAAAAACAAAAAAAGAGGAACTGCTTGAGGCTCCAGCAGTTTCTTCCACTGACTCAATCCCAGCTAGTTTTTGCTGCCAGAAATTGTGGAGACTTAACTTCCTGGTGCTGGAACCCCTGCTGGGGGGCCTGGTGTGGTGCTGGGACTCCTCACTCCCAAGATTTCCCTCCCGAATTTTTAATCACCACACATGGGCAAGGGACCAGCCTGTTCCATGTCTGCCTCCCTCCCACCAGTCTGGATGGATGTGGTTTCTTTAATTCCATAGTTGTCACACTTCCATTCAACTCCATTTCCAATGATTCTGGGTGATGGTTGTTCTATATTTTAGTTGTAATTTTGAACTGATTGCTCAAAGAGGCGAGCCATGTCTGCCTACACTGCCATTAGACCAGAGGACCCATCTGCTCATTTTTTAAGTTAAAGTTTTTGCTTCTGGTGTGTTAAGTGATATGAGTTCTTTATAAATTTTAGTTAATATCCCCTAAGAGGTGAATCATTGGCAAATATCCTCTATTCTCTAGGTTGTCTTTTTGTTTTGTTGATGGTTTTCTTTTCTTTCCAAAAAGTTTTAGTTTGGCCTAGTCCCATTTGTTTTTCATTTTTTTATTTCCCTCATTTTCCAAAAAATAAAAATAAAAATAATAAAATAAAAAGCCCAGGGTCAGAGATTCTATGTCTATGTTTACTTCTAGGATTTTTATTGTTTTGGTCTTATATTTAAGTCTTTAATCCATTTTGCTTTATTTTTGTATATGGCATAAGGAGATGGTCTAAGTTTAATTTTTTGCATGTATCTGTCCAGTTTTCACAACACTATTTATTGAATAACCTTTCTTTACCCATATTGTGTATTCTTGCCTTCTTAGTCATAGATTAATTGAACATATAGCCATGGATTTATTTCTGGGTCCTCTATTCTTTTCCATTGATATATATGTCTCTTTTTTATGCCAGTGCCATGCTTTATTTATTACTATGGGCTTGTATAGTTTGATATCAGGTAGTGTAACACCTCCAACTTTGTACTTCTTTTTCAAGATTACTGGGGCAATTTGGTATCTTTTGTGGTTCCATATAAATTTTGGGATTAATTGTTTTAATCCTGTGAAAAATGTCATTGGCATTTTTATATGATTTTTTATTTTTCAACTACATTCCCCTTTTTATCCATCCTCCCCAATCCTTGTCCCACCTGGCAACCATCAAAATGTTCTCCATATCTATAAGTCTGTTTCTTTAGGTCTGTTTGTTTATTTTGTTTTTTAGATTCAATTGTTGATAGATATGTATTTATTGCCATTTTGTTATTCATATGTATTATTTTCCCCCCTCTTCTTCTTAAAGAAGACCCTTTAACATTTATTGTAATACTGATTTGTTGGTGATGAACTCCTTTAGCTTTTTCTTGTCTGGGAAGCTCTTTAGATGTCCTTCAATTCTAAATGATAGCTTTGTTATATGGGGTAATCTTCGTTTCAGCTCCTTGCTTTTCATCATTTTGAATATTTCCTCCCAGTCCATTCTGACCTGCAAAGTTTCTGTTGAGAAATCAGCTGACAGTCCTGTGGGAGCACCCTTGTGGGTAGCTAACTACTTTTCCCTTGCTACTTTTAATAGTCTCTCTTCATCTCTAACCTTTGACATTTTAATTATTTTGTGTCTTGATATGAGCCTCTTGGGTTCATCTTGTTCAGGACTCTCTGCACATCCTTGGATTGTATGTCTGTTTCCTTCACCAGGTTAAGGAAATTTTCCCTCACTTTTTCACATTGGTTTTCAGTTTCTTGCTCATTCTTTTCTCATTCCTGCATCCCCATAATGCAAATATTGGTATGCATGAAGTTTTCCCAGAAGCTCCTTATACTACACTCGTTTTTTTTATCTTTTTTTTTTCCTGTTCTCATTGGGGATTTTCTGCTTCCTTATCTTCCAAATCTCTGCTTTCATCCTCTGCTTCATCTGCTTTACTATTGATCCCTGTAATATATTCATTTTAGTTAATGTATTCTTCATTTATGACTGGTCCTTTCTTTAAAAAAATTTTTATTAAATTATTGGCATGACACTGGTCAATAGGATCATTGTCTACATGTTTCAAGTGTACATATCAATGAAACAAGATCTGGACACCACACTGTGTGCCCACCACCCAAAGTCAAACCATCCTTTGTCACCACATATTAGGCCCCCACCACCTCCCTTCTCTCAGTTAATCACCATGCAGCTGTTGAGTCCATGAATTTCAGTTTTATATCCCATATGTGAGTGAAATAATATGGTCCTTAGCTTTTTCTGACTGACTTATTTCATTTAAAATAATATACCCAAGGTCCATCCAGGTTGTTGCAAAAGGCAGTATTTCATCTTTTCTTATGGCTGAGTAGTATTCCAGTATATATATATACTACATCTTCTTTATCCAATCGTCTAATACAGGGCATTTTGGTCTTAGCCACCATGGATTATACTGCAGTGCAAAAGGGATGCATCTATCTTTGCAAATACTTGCCTCCAAGTTTTTTGGGTAGATACCAAGAGAGGAATTGCTGGGTCATATGGTAATGCTATTCTTAACTTTTTGAGGAACTGCCAGACTGTTTTCTACAGTGGCTATAACAGTCTATATTCCCACCAGTAGTGAATGAGGGTTCCCTTGTTTCCACAACCGCTCCAACACTTGTTATTACCCAACTTGTTGATAATAGTCATTCAGTTATGTGTGAGGCAGTATATCATTGTAATTTTGTTTTGCATTTCCCTAATAGCTGGTGAAGTTGAATGTTTTTTCACATATCTGTGTGCTGTTTGTTTGTCTTCCTGGGAGAGGTGTCTGTCAGGTCCTCTGCCCATTTTTTAATTAGGCTGTTTGGTGTTCAGTTTTATGAGTTCTTTATATATTTTAGATATTAACCTTATTTTGGAGCTGTTATTTGCAAATATCATCTCCCATTCAGTGTATTGCTTTTTTGTTCTGTTGTTGTTTCTTTTTGCTTTTTACTTTAATATAGTGCTATTCATTTGTTTTTTGCCTTTACTTCCTTTGCCTCCGGAGTCAAATTCATAAAATATTCTCTTTGACCAAAGTCCGTAATTTTAGTACCTATATATTCTTCTATGTAATTTATTGTTTCAGATCTTATATTTAGGTCTTTGGTCTATTTTGAATTAATTTTCATACATGGGGACAGGTTGTTACCTACTTTCATTTTTTTGCATATGGTTATCCAATTTTCCCAGCACCATTTATTGAAGAGGCTCTCTTTTCTCTCTTGTATGTTTTGGTTCCTTTGTGGAAAATTATCTGCCCATAAACATGTGGTTCTATTTCTGGCTCTCAGTTTTGTTCCACTAATCTATTTTTCTGCCTATACCAAACTGTTTTGATTATTGTAGCTCTGTAGTATAATTTGAAATCAGGTAGTATGATAGCTCTGGCTTTGTTCTTTTTTCTCAGGATTGCTTTGGCTCTTTGGGGTCTTCTGTAGTTCCATACAAATCTGATAAGATTTTGTTCTATGTCTTTAAGAAATGACATTGGGATTTTGGTGGGGATTCCATAAATTTGTATATTGCTTTTAATAATATGGCCATTTTTGCTATGTTATTTCTTCTAATCCATGAACATGGAATATATTCCCATTTTATTGTGCCTTTTTCTATCTCTTTCAACAATGCTTTATAGTTTTCAGTGTATAGCTCTTTAACACCTTTTGTTATGTTTATTCCTAGATATTTTGTTCTTTTGGTTGCAGTTGTAAAAGGATTGTTTTCTTTTTATTTCTTTTTCAGAACCATGTCCTCTACTAAAGGTGACGCTTTTACTTCTTCCTTCCCATTTTAGCTGCTTTTTATTTCTTTCTATTGCCTGATTACTCTAGCTAGGACTTTCAGAACTATGTTGAATAATAATGGTGAGAATGCACCTCCTCGTTTTGTTCCTGAATTTAAGAGAAAAAAGCTTTCAGTTTTTCACCATTGAGTATGACATTGGCATGGGGCTTGTCATATATGGCCTTTATTGTGTTGAGGTACTTTCTTTCTATACCTATCTTCCTGAGTGTTTTAATCATAAAAGGATAGATGTTTCCTTATCAAATGCTTTTCGCATCTACTAATAAGATCATATGATTGTTTTTGTTAATGTAATGTATTACATTGATTGATTTATGTATGTTGAACCATCCTGTGCCCTTGGGATGAATCCCACTTGATAGTGATGTATTTTTTTAATGTATTGTGGTATTCAATTTGCAAGTATTTTGTTTAGGATTTTTGCATATGTAATCATCAGAGATGGTAGTCTGTAGTTTTCCTTTTTGAATTATTCTTGTCAGGTTTTGACATCAGTGGTATGTGGTCCTCGTAAATGTATTAGAAAATATTGCCTCTTCTTCTGTTTTTCTGAAGCATTTGAGAAGGATAGGTTTCAAATCTTATTTGAATGTTTGGTAGGAATCACTGATGAAGCCATCTGGGCCTGGACTTTTATTTATGGGGAGGTTTTTGATGGTTGTTTCAATTTGCTCACTGCTGATCGTTTAGATTTTCCAATTCTTCATGATTCATTCAAGGAAGGGTATAGATTTTTAAGAACTTACCTATTTCTTCTAGGTTATTGAATTTGGTGGCATATAGTCTTTAATAGTATGCTAGTGTGATCCTTTATATATCTGTGATGTCTGTGGTAATTTCTCCTCTTTATTTCTGATTTTGTTTATATGGATCTCCTCTCTCTTTTTCTTAGTAAGTGTAGCCATGGGTTTGTCAGTTTTATCATTCTTTTCAAAGAACCAGCTCTTTGTTGTATTAAGTTTTTGTATAGTCTTTTCGTTCTCTATTTCATTCAATTCTGCTCTAATTTCTATTATTTCCTGTCCTCTGCTGACTTTGAGTTGCTTTTTTTCTTCTTTTTCTAATTCTTAAAGATATAAGGTCATGTTGTTTACTTGGGATTTCTCTTATTTCTTGAGATGGGCCTGTAAAAATATAAACTTCCCTCTCATTACCACTTTCACTGCATCCCAGAAATTTTGATATGTCATATTCTCATTCTCATTTGTCTCTCTATATATTTAGATCTCACCTTTTATTTCGTCTTTGACACAGTCATTTTTTAGTTGTATCTTGATTTATCTCCATATACTTGTAGGTCTCTGTACTTCCTTTTTGCAGTTAATTTCTGATTTTAAGACACTGTGGTCAGAGAATATGCTTGGTATAATTTCAATCTTCCCGATTTTGTTGAGGCTAGTTTTGAGACCCAACATATGGTCTATCCTTGAGAATGTTCCATGTGCACTGGAGAAAAATTATAATCTGATGTTCTGGGATGAAAAGTTCTGCAAGTATCAATTATGTTTATTTGGTATAATGTGTCATTTAAGGTCTTTTTTTTATTTATTGGTTTTAGGAACAGAGAGAGAGAGAGATCAACTTTTTCCACTCATTTATGCATTCATTGGTTGATTCTTGTATGTGCCCTGACCAGGATCAAACCAACAACTTTGGCATATCAGGCCAACACTCCAGCCAACCAAGCTACCTGGCCAGGGCTAAGGTTTTTTTGTTTTTATTTTTTTCACTAGCTAGCACTGGAACACATTTTTTAATTTCTCTTGCTCTTCTCTGGTTTCTAGGACTTTCTCTCTCTCTCTCTCTCTCTCTCTCTCTCTCTCTCTCTCTCTCTCTCTCTCTCTCTCTCTCTCTCTCTCTCTCTCTCTCTCTCTCTCTCTCTCTCTCTCTCCCCCTCTCTCTCTCTCTCTCTCTCTCTCCCCCACTCCCTCTGCAGAGTGATGGAAAATGCCCTGTATTCACTATGGAAGTGGTCATCTCCTCTATGACCAGGTCTCCTGGTCTGAGGGCACCACCGCCCCATCACCACTTCTCCACCCCCATGGCGGAATGTAGTGAGTGATGGAGTTTCCAGCCTGTAAACTCTCAGCGTTGATCCCTGCAACCAACCCAGGTGCCCCTACTGGGCTCAGCCAGGATGGATGGGGGTAGGATGACCCAAGAGAGGCAAGTTCCTGTGTTTATGTCTTTGTTCTCCTAGCAATGGTGATGCCACACCTCAGCTGCCTTACCTCTGTATCCTCACCCATAACCGGTATTAGCCGCGGCATGTGTCTGCTGCTCAGGGAGAAATGCTACTGCCACTCCAGTTCTAAGGGTTGCACATAATGTGCTCTGCGACTCAACACTCACTGCTACTGCTTCTCCTGGAGCCCACTGCCAGCTCTGGGAGAGTGAGAGGAGGTGGCCAGGCTTTGTGGTTTTGTTTTTATGCCTGGCAATTGCAGCCTCCAGACAACCGCCCACCTCTGCGCTCCCTCCCTACCCCAGCAATGGCTCACCTCTATGCTCTGTCTCCATTCCAGTCAATGCATTCAGCCACAGCACATACCATGCATTCAAACAGGAATGCCCACTGTACCTATCTGTTCCTGGGGCTTCAGTAAGTGAAGGCTGCTACCTGATTGAGCTCCAGGCTGTGTCTGTGGCACTCATCTCAGCTCTTCTCCCCTCTTTCTCCCCTGCCTTTCTTGGGTCATCCCACCCCCGTCCATCCTAGCTGAGCCCAGTAGGAGCACCTGGATTGGTTGCAGGGATCAACACTGAGAGTTTTACAGGCTAGAAACTCCATCACTCACTACATTCCGCCACGGGGTGGAGAAGTGGTGATGGGGTGGTGGTGCCCTCAGACCAGAAGACCTGGTCATAGAGATGACCACTTCCATAGTGAATACAGGGCATTTTCCATCACGCCCCCACCTTCAGATATTTCAATGCATGGATTTCTCAGATGTATGTAAGTGTTGAGGAGGCAAACCATTGTTGAGTCATAGCTATTCAACTTATTGAAACTTCAAGGGGAGAGACCAGGGTGACCTCATGCCACCATTCCTCTGGTGTCACCTCTCTCTTTTTATCTTGATGGATCTGGCCAAATGTTTATCAATTTATTTATTTTTTATTATTTATCTTTTAAAAGAACCAGCTCTTGCTTTCATTGACCTTTTGTATTTTTTAGACTCCATTTTGCTTATTTCAGCACTGATCCTTATTATTCCCTTCCTTCTACTCACTTTGGGCTTTGTTTGTTCTTCTTTTTCTAGTCCCTTTAGGTGTAAGTTTAGATTGTTTATTTCAGGGTTTTTGTTTTGTTTTGTTTTGTTTTGTTTTATTATCTCTTGAGGTAGGTCAGTATTGCTATGACTTTTCCTCTTAAGGTTGCCTTCACTATGTCCCTTCGATTTTTGGTCATTGTGTTTTTATTTTTATTTGTCTCAAAGAATCCTTTGATTTCTTCCTAGATTTTGTTATTGACTCATTGATTGTTTAGTAGTGTATTTTGTCTCCACATGTTTATGTGTTTTCCAGGGGTTTTTTTCTTGTATTTGGTTTCTAGTTTCATACCATTGTTTCTAGAGAAGATGCTTGATATAATTTCAATTTTCTTAAGTTTATTGAGACTTGTCTTGTGTCCTGGAATGTGGTCTATTTTTGAAAATGTTTCATATGCACTTGAAAAAAAAAGTATTTTCTGTTGCTATGGGGTGAAATGTTCTAAATATGTCAATTAAATCCATTTTGTCTAGTGTATCATTTAATGCCATTCTTTCCTTGTTGATTTTCTGTCTAGAAGATCTATCCATTGATACCAATGGGGGGTTAAAATCTTCTGCTATGACTGTGTTACTGTCAACCTCTCCCTTATGTCCATCAACATTTGCTTTATATTTAGGTTCTCCAATTGTGGCAGGATAGTAAACAGCAAGGAAAATTCCTGGGCAAATGGAATAGGGAAACTGAGTCAAGAAAATTTAAAGGGTCAAACAATCTCAACAACTTACAGTGAGCTAGTAAATTGCAAAACCTTATCTTCCCCAACCAAGGACACTTGAGAGCAAATGGTTTATAGCTCTTCTCCCTAACCAGAGACTACATAGCTTAAATCACCCTATTCATGGAAATAGAGAAGAGAGGCCCAATAATGCCATTTGTGCCAGCTTAATGCATGGACAGATAAAGTCAGGGGGAAAAAACATCAAAAATCTCATTAAAAGCCAGACAGGACTAAGATAAAAGTAAAACAGTAAAACAAACCAAAGAATAATCTCAAGCCCCACTATATGCTCATTTTGGCGAAACAGCATATTAAAAATATACCTGGAAAGCTAATGAATATTCTGCTGAAATCCACCCCTAAGATTCTCACCTGCAGAAGGATAAGAATCCCTGAGAACAAAGACTCAGGGCAGGCTCACTCTATAGCATATTCATGCACCTTCACAGCCACAAATGTTTTACTTCCTCCTGTACTCTAAGGGTCCCAATGAGATTTGCCCCAGAGGAGCAGTGGGCAGCAGCAGCTCAAGCTGGTCATACTCCCTGATCCTGTAACCAAAGAGAAATGGGGTCCTGCTGCCTACCACCCATAGGCAAATTTTGGAGGCACAGTTTTGGTGGAAAAGGGAAGGAGTCTTCTATTAAAAGCTATACAATTTTGGAAGAATGGCAGGCTACTGCCTCAGGGCCTATCCCCTCTAGAACACCCAGAGAAAAAAACCCTCCACCCTCTCCCAGACCAATTTAAGACTGTGCCTAGAATTCCTTCTCCCACTTAAAAATACTCTCCTGCTCCTGTCCAAGATGGAGGTGTAAGTAGATATGCTTCACTTCCTTGCACAACCAAAAGAAGGATAACAACCAATTTAAAAACAAAAAAGAACCAGAACTGCCAGAAAATCCAACTATATGGAAGTCTGGCAACCAAGGAGTTACAGAAGAAACATTCATCCAGACTCTAGTAAGAGGGACAGAGATGGGCAGCTGAGGCAGAGAGGATGTGCTGCAAGGCAGCAGCTGGGGGACCTGGCTATCCCACATTCACGAGCAGATATACTTTTTATTTTTATTTTAAATAAAATTTTATTTAAAATAAAAATAATAAAAATAAAAGACAAAAAAAAATTGTCCTTTGGGAAACTGCAGGTGGCCACTGCATGATCATCCATGTGGATCCTCTGAGGGAGAAAATGAGATCCAAGTCTCTGCCCTCCCTCCATTTAAATTTCCCAGGCCCTAACTCCACATGCTCCAGAAGCATCCAGCTTCCCAGCCAATCCTATCCTTTTTCAGGCTTGACTGGCAGGTCTGCACCTCCTCCGGCCTGCTCCAGAAGTGGGTAGGAGGGTTGTTTTCCTTCATCAATTACATTCTCCAACATGCACAAACTCCAGGCAAAGCCTCCTGCCAAATCTCTACCTGCGGGTAGGAAGATCTGTCACGTGCCATGCTAGCTTGTTTACCATTGCCTCAGGCAACCTCCTCCTGCAGTGCCTCCCCTCTTCTCTTGGCACCATGCTGGTATCACTTTCCCCCTTTAACACTTCTGGACCCTTGTAATCTTACAAGGGCAAATGGGCAAAGGGCTCTTTATTCCGTAGCTACTTCTTGCAGACCAAAGATGAAGTTCTACCTATTCCTGGGTCCAGAGAACAAAAAAAAGGGGGTCAGGAATGAAGGGAAACCTTCACACAAGGGAGAAGGACCTTGCAAAGTCCAGGTCAGTTGGCTGTCCCTGGAAAGCGGCCTGTGTGGTTTCCAACGTATGGCACTGCTGGACAAGTTGGTATCCTTGTTTTATTCTGGAGGTGACAAATTTGTAAAGAAGCTTAGAAGACATAGTCAGAACCATAACAACTAAGTGACAAAAGAAGGGACTAATTCTACAATGTCCCGGATTAAGAAGGAGCTGCTTCCTTAGAGGAAGGTGTGTAAGTTGTGTCATACCTGTTTGAAGCTCTTTTATCCACTATACTTAAATCACGCTGAGGGGAATATTCTAAAATTTGGCCACCTCTGAAGGATTGTGAGCCTTTTCTGCATGAACCATTAGGACACGAAAGGAAAGCAATTTTGAACAAAGCTGGTATATTGCCCCATACTTCTCCAATCACAGCCTCTAGTCTAGCCAAACCATGGAGTCTCAGGGTGTGACAATGCAGATGGACTCTAAAGTGAGACCTTTACCATGTAAACAAGCACCCAGGTAATGTCATAGGCATCCACTCTATTAATATAGAAGGCAGAACGCAAAGGCTAGTTCACACAGCAAATCATAAACCAGTCTCTGAGTCCATGAGACTGTCACTTGAGAAAACATCCAGTTGTAAAGCCTATGAGGGCATGACATTAAACAGTGACAGTGTGACAAATTCTTTTTGCCTGTAAACTGAGTATCTCTGATGATGTCATCAGGTGCTGAGGTAAATCTGTATGACATGTACAGACACAGTTCAACTTTCAGGTGAAAACAAAACTGTGAAGACAGTTAGCTACACTACAGTCCAACATCCACACTGGGCATTGTGATTTTCTTTGAAACATGATTCTTCTCCTTCAGATCACCCTCACTGTCATAAAAGGGACTGCACTAGATCCAGCTCTTAATTTTTGCCTGATTATTTGCATAAGCACAACAAGAACAGCAATTAATCACATAGGCTCTTTAAATCTGCTTTGCTGGGACTTACACAAGGAACCTTTAGATTGAGCTTTAGTCAGCCCTTCAGGGCACAGAAAAGAAGCCCCACAACTGTCACCTGGCTTTGCAGTACCTATTCCCTCAAGTCCTTGAGGTTCCCAAAGTGTCTTAAGTTTCCTTTCTTGCATTCTTTCAGGAAAGCAACCTTCATTCCTTAGTTGGAAAGAGTGCCATGAACCACATGACAAACAGGGTACCAGGCTATTTCTCCAGTGGGCTTTCGTTAGCTTCAAAAGTCAGCCTTAGTTCAAGGCTTTCTGGTAACATTCAGAGTCCAGGCATGCCTCCTTCAGGGCATGACGTTCCCATCAAAGTCTTGGTTACTAAAACCACAATTGGAAACTGGTCTTATTGACTTCATGCAAAGAAACTTTATGCCACCACTCACGCATTAAGAATGCCAAATTCTGGAGAGATCAAGTAGGAAGAAAAAGACAAAGCATAAAGGAAAATCCTTGTCCTTGAAATAACCACAAAAATTGCATCTCCGTGCCTTATATTACTAAAACCATACGATCTCTTTCCAACTTAATATGAAGTTTTAACTCTTAGAAACCTCAGTTTCCTTTCGAAACAGCTAAAAGGAAGGACTAATAGCCTTAGAATCTTGTCTTATACTAACCAGTACACAAACTGGTCCCCAAACAACCTTTCTTATGTCCAAATGGTACAACAACCCTAATGGCAGAGATATCCCTTCACCCTAGCCAGTACACCAACGAGCACCAACTTTTACTAGGTCCAACTGATACAAAGCCCCAAGTGGCAAAAGTATTCTCTCACCCCGGCCAATGTGCTAACCAGCACCATGAACCAAAGCCTCAAACAGCAGAGACATTCTCTCACACCAATTGGTATACCAACCAGCACTGTAGCTTGAAACCCCAAAGGGCAGACAGAAGTTTCCTGTTGTACACAAAACAGCAAAGTTCAAACCAAGTGCCCCACAAGATGAGAAAGCAAGCATAAAATAAGTGTAACCAATAACCGAGGTTTCTTTCTTTTCAAGTTAAAACTTTCACAACCTTCTATATACCTTTAGATCTTTCTATACACCTGCTATACTCATTCAGAAATAACCATTTTAGCCTAACTCACTTTCAATCCTTGTCCTTTGAGCAATGGAAAGGACCATACTCTAACTCTGAATCAGGCAGCTAAAAGTCCTTAGTTTTGCAAACACATTCTATTCCTTATTGTATAAAGTAAGAGAAAATGAAATAAAATAAAAGAAATATTGTCACTTTCCATTGGGGCCACTGTCCCTCTCCAGAAGAGATTTTAAATCTCCTTCAGGAGTGCAGGTCCAGCTTTCTCTTTCAGCATCAACCACAGCAGCAGGGTCCAAGTCCTCCTCAGGTGGCACCCTCTCTACCCACAGGGCATCATAGGGATTGGTCCACTAACTGATGTCCAGGGCCTTGGGTCTTCTAGATCTTCAGTAAGACTTGGTCTCCTGGCCAGAACAGGTGTAAGGACTCATCAAATGGATAGAAGGACCTGCAATGGGCAGACTTGTGCAACATTGTTCATATTTACCCTAAATGTTGTACATAGTGTTTAATTTTTAACTGTGCTCCAAATCTAAAGTGGCACTCATACAGTAGGGATTTCTAAAGATCTCTCATACGCTATTACACAAAGACTCAATTTTAGCCCAGTTCTGGGTTCTATACTAATTTGGAGCAGGCAGTATGGAGTAACTGGTATCATTTCAAGTGAATTTCCTGGCATATTTTTGCCAGAGTCTTCTTCATTTTCTCAGTCTTTTCCATAGACTGAGGTCTCCAAGGTGCATGTAGTTTCCATTGAATCAGTAGAGACTGTCCTGTCTTCCAAGATACCTCTAAAGTGAATGATGGCCTATTGTCACCGGTAATACTGTGAGGAAGTCCAAACCCAGCTATTCATTGGCCGTTTTCCATAAAGCTGCTCATGTCTGTATATAATTCTCAGTCATGTGCTGTCAGTGGCTGATCCAAGCAATCATGCTGAGTCTCCCTCTGAGTCTGGGAGCAGGGTGCTGGGTTCAAGGTAGTGGTAGTCTGTAAGGTAATATTTGGGTTGTCTAACAAAATGGAAGTGCTGGGGGCCATAGGATGAATGTCCTTGACATTGTCATTTATGGCTGCTGGTTGAATCCTCTCTAAATCTTTCCTTTTAAGGGAGTATAGTTCCTTCCATGAAATCAGTGGCCCTTCTTTTAGGTTAGTTTCTATAAGTTGGACGTTAACAGCTCCACCACGGGTTTCATCGGCCCAAATGGCTTGATCAATCTGTGCATTGATGTTGGGTGGGGAGAGTTTACCTCTGGGTCCTTCCAGGCAAGTTGGGAGTGCCTGGAGCTAGACAGCATGTTCCAACTGCACTTCCACACATAACTGCTGCTTCTCAGGAGAAAAAGTTACTTGTGCATGTAATTTTCATGGAAAATCTTGGCCCACCAATGGAATTATGCAGTCTGGCATGTAGAGAAAACTATGCATAAGCACAGCTGGCATTGTAGAGGTTGAAGGACACCTGCCTTGAAATTAGTCACTCCAATAACTTACTTTATCCAAATTTTCTTGGTTAATTATGTATTTAGCACTGAGTATATAGCTCCCTTATCTACAAGGAAATCAATTACCATGTTTCCCACCATCAGTTGTACTCAGGAATCCAGTGGGAAAATAGTAACAGATCAGGAGAAGTCTAACAAAGTCCTTGGGCCTTGCCATTCATCATCAGATTCCCCTTTCTAACATTTCTTGGAAAGGGTTTCCATCCTTTTGATTTTCACTTTGAGTTCCAGGCATTTCCTCCTTCAATGGCCCTCCTCCTTACAATAGGCACATTTATTGGCACCCAGTGGGCCTTTCCACCTTGCTGTAAGGTTCTGTCTCTTCTTCTGTTTTCCCCACCCTGTTTCTAAGAAAATGGAAACCTGTTCCAACTTCCTTGCTTCTCAGGCATTGTAAACTTTAAAGGCTATGTCCACCAACTTAGAGGGATTCATTCCCAATCCCTAACCTAAATGTTGGAGTTTCCTTCTAATATCTGGGCACGTTGCCCAATAAAAGTCATATTTACCATCCGGACATTTTCTGGTCCCTGAGGGTCAGCATCAGTGTGCCTTCTCTAGGCCTAATAGATCCTTTCTAAAAATTCTGAAGGACCTTCATTTGTTTTTTTGCTGAAGGGGCTGTACATATTCAGGCTCTTTTGCTTTGACACACCTTTCTTACGCCTTTCCAAAATGCACCATTTGTAATGTTCTAGGAGGGCTAGCTTCCCAGTACTTGGGTCTCAGGCAGGTTCTGTCAAGGGAATGCCACAGCCGGGTTGGGAGGTCCCTTTAGAATCCTCTTGGTGGAGGCAGTAAGCCTCTTCATTAGCCTTATTTCTAACCAGCAGCCTTTCATATGCCATCAATAGAAGGTTAAAGAAGGCCTGTACATCTGCCCGGGTTGGATGATGAGTGGCAAAAATGGAGGTAATAAGATCTACAATTTTCTGAGACTTTGGGTCAAGATGGTGACAAAGGCAGACATGGCTTCATATAGCCACATCAAAATTAAAACTAAAATATAGAATAACCATCACTCAGCACTGTGAGAAATAGTTGAATGGGAGCCTGACAACTATGGAAATAAAGAAGCCACATCCATCCAGACTGATTGGAGGGGCACAGACAGAGAATGAGATGGTCTCTCACCCATGAGTGGTGGATAAAAATTTGGGAGGGATATCTCAGGAGCAAGGAGTCCCAGACCCACACCAGGTTCCCCTAGCCCAGGGTTCCAGTGCCAGGGAGATAAGTCCCCACAACTTCTGGCTGCAAAATCCAGCAGGAAGTGAGCTGATGGAAGAAACTGCTGGACCCCTGAGTGGTTCCTCTTAAAGAGCCCACACAGGGACTCACCTACTCAGACTCACACCATCTGGGCTCCATCAGTGGGCTAACACCTTAAAAGGTACCAGTGATATTCAGGGAGAAATGAAGTGCCTGGTATCAAGGTGAACAGAGGCCATTGTCCCTTTTCTAAACCCTCCCCAAACAGAGCCAGCACACGGGAGCCATATCTGAGACTCCATCAACCTGGTTAACACTGCTTGGCCCACCTTGGAGATCCACAGACACTCTGCCCCACACAACTTACAGGCCTACCCAAGTTGCTTTTCCATATGAATGGTTGGTCTTGGTTCATGCTTCACAACTTCCTAAATCCTATCAAACAAGCAACACCTGGCCTCAGTTAGCCCCAGCACCAGCACCAGCACCAGCCAGCCAAGATTCAAGGCTTGGCTTTACCTGGAAATTTCCAAGCTCAGCACAAGTAGCAGCCATCTCATATCGCTTTCTAGCCCAGGCAGCTTGGCCCCAGGCAAAACAGAGGTGGAGGCTGACATGCACCACCCAGACAACCCCACAGACAGCACACCTGGTGAACAGGTACAGACTATGTCGAAGCACCACCACCTTGCCCCTGTATTGCTGATCCTCCATGGAGGGTACAAGATAAATCCTTCCCATTGACATTCCAACAACAACCAAGCCTCAACTACAATAAGAAGGTATACTTAGCCCACACAAAGAGCACACCTCAAGTAGCCAGCTTGGATGATAGGGGCGGCTGTGCCACTGGACCCTACAGGACACCTACTACATTAGACCACACTACCAAGACATGGAGTCAAAGCAGCTCTACGTAATATATAGAGACAAACACAAGGAGGCCACCAAAATAAGGAGACAAAGAAACATGACCTAAATGAAAGAACAGATCAAAACTCAAGAAAAAGAACTAAACACAATGGAGATAAGCAATCTATCAGATGCAGAGTTCAAAACACTGGTTATAATGATGCTCAAGGAACTTAGTGAGGACCTCAACAGCATAAAAAAGAATCAGTCAGAAATCAAGGATACACTAATTGAAATAAAGAACAATTTACAGGGAAACAACAGTAGAATGGGTGAAGCCAAGAATCAAATCAATGATTTGGAACATAAGGAAGCAAAAAACAACCAATCAGAACAAGAGGAAATAAGAATTAAAAAAATGAGAATAGTATAAGCAATCTCTGGAACAACTTCAGGAGGTCCATCATTCACATCATAGGCATGCCAGAAGGAGAATAGAAAGAGCAAGAAATTGGAAATCCATTTGAAAACATAATGAAAGAAAATTTCCCTAATGTGGTAAAGGAAACAGACATGCAAGTCCAGAAAGCTCAGAGAGTCCCAAACAAGAAGGATACAAAGAGGCCCACTCCAAGGCACATCATAATTAAAATGCCAAAGGTTAAGATAAAGAGAGAATCTTAAAAACAACAAGAAAAAAGAAGTTAGTGACCTACAAAGGAACTCCCATAAGACTGTCAGCTGATTTCTCAAAAGAAACTTTGCAGGCTAAACAGGATTGGCAAGAAAGAGTCAAGGTCATGAAAAGCAGGGATCCACAGCCAAGATTGCTCTACCTAGCAAAGATATCATGTAGAATCAAAGGGCAGATAAAGAACTTCCCAGGCAAGAAAACACTAAACATATAGTCACTGACAAAACATTATTATATGAAATGTTAAAGGAATTTATTTAAGAAAAAGATCAAAACTATGAACAATAAAATGGCAAAAAAAAAACCCCAATCTATCAACAATTGAATTTAAAAAACAAACTAAGCAAACAAGAAGAACAGGGACAGAATCATGGATATGGACAGGATTTTCATGGTTGCAAGATGGACAGGTGTTGTGGGGGAATGGGTGAAGAGGTGAGGGGATTAAGAAGTACAAATAGGTAGTTACAGAATATCCATGGGGATGTCAAGTACACTATAGAAAATGGAGTAGCCAAAACACTTAGGTGCATGACCCATGGACATGAACATGGTGAGGGGATTGCCTGAAAGACTGGGGGGTGCTGGGTGGAGGAGTGACAAAGTGGAAAAATCAGGACAACTCTACTAGCATAATCAATAAAATATAATTTTAAAAATAATAAATGAAGTCTTTTTTTTTAATCTGCAATTTTCTGAAGATCCTCCTTATATGAGGGGTTGGAATTCTTCCAATTCAGTAATTCTGAAGTGGAAAGTGGAGTATGGGCCCAATAGTAGTCAGTGAGCTGGCTTTCCTGAGTTACTCCCCCTACAGGATATTGCCTCAAAGGGAACTGTTTTGCTCTGGATAGGGATGATCCATGGCCAAATTGGTGCTCAGATGTATCTTTGAGGGGTAGATCCCTCCTTCATCATAGCGGGTGGTGCCATTGGCTCTCTAGGCCTTATTTCAGGAGTATCTAGAAGTGGGACTAGGGACTGAGAAGTTCTTCTTGCTACTAACCCTGTATCCCCTGGGTTCAGGGCATTGATGAAACTTATTTCCTCATTTTCCCTTTTCTTCTTGTGTCCTACTATCAGGGAGGGGTTTTGAGGCCACTTTCCTTCTCTGTGCCATCAAGTGGTTCTCTGTTCCTGGTGAAACCCTATTATATAAGCACCTTGATATAACGGATAACATCCCTTTGGTCTAACCATTGGCAGCATAGTTCCAAGTGCATGATGGTACAGTAATTTAGGGAACCATTTAGGCACAATTTTTCCTGACAGTTTAAGGTACATGTAGACCATGCAGTGTTGCAGTAAAGATCCAATTCCTCCTTTGACATTGTATAATAGCTGTACATAGCTCTGTCCACCAAAATTCTACCCAGTGGGTTCCCTCCAGGAACCAACACAGAACAGCCCCTGTTGGCCTCAGTGTACAGACCTAAAGCTATGACCAAATGAATGCAGGAAAACTGGGAATATATAAGCAAAACCTGAACCCACAACTCCATTATTCCAAACAAGTGCTCACAAGCAAACCTTCTACTGATAGATCCCACAAATAGTGGCGCCCAAACATTAGCCCCCAAAACCCAGTCAGACCTTACCTGGACCCCAGTTGTGGCCCCAAATTTCAGGTGATCCTCACCACCTCGTAGAGTTTGCCTCCCTCCCAGACCCATTTCCATCTACCTGGTGTTTTGGGTTTTTTTTGTTTGGTTTTTGTTTTGTTTTGTTTTGTTTTGTTTTGTTTTGTTTTGTTTTGTTTTGTTTTAGGTAGCCTGCACCTCAAGTAGACATGCAGAGAAATACCTGGAGACTGGGAAACCCCACAGTCCCAGTTAGGGTCAACCAGTCACCGGCAGCTAGGATCCCACCAGAGTCACCATTGCTGTTACTAAACTGAAGTGGGGTCCTGCTACCTGCCACCCATAGACAAATTCCAAAGGTAGAAGTTTGGTGAAAAAAGGGAAGGAGTCTTTTATTCAAAAACTACACAGTTTTGGAAGACTGGCAGGCTTCTGCCTCAGAGCCAGTCCCCCAGAGGAAAAACCCCTCCGCCTTCTGCCAGATCAGTTCAAGACTGTACTTGGAGTTTTTTCTCCCATTTAAAAATGCCATCCTCTGGGTTATCACAGGTGGTCGCTGCTCAGTCATCCAAGTGGATTTCCAGAGGAAGATAAAGAGAGCCCTCTCTGCCCTCCGTCCACTTAAATCTCCTGGCCCTAATTCCATGTTCTGCAGAAGTGCCCAGTTTCCCAGCCAATCCTGTCTTTTTTCAAGCTAGACAGGCAGACCTGCACCTCCCCCTGCCACCATATTCCAGAAAGGGGTAGGAGGGGTTTCTTTTCCTTCATCAATCGCCCTCTCCAGGCCTGTGCAAACTCTGCAAGGTCTCCTCCTGCCACATCTCTGCCCAGGGGTAGGGAGATCTGTCACATGCAGCACTAGCTTGTTTACTATAGCTTCAAGGAACCACCTCCTATCACCCCACCTCCTCCTCTGGGCACCAAGCTGGTGTCAATCCTCTCTCCAAGGCCTCCTTTTTCTCTGACTTCCTAAAAGCAGCCCCACCTTGACTCACTTCTGTCACTGTGACCTTCACTTCCCAGTGAGCAAACAACTGCCCTTCTTTGGCTCATTCTTCTCCTATAATATTTCTAGGAACTCAACGCAGAGCACTGCCTATACTCTCTCCTATTACTTCTACCCTAAGTTCTTCCTTTGTTCCATTGTCCCCAGCTTTAATAAACATACTGTCAAAATCACCTAGTCTCATGTTGTGAAATCTTCCCTATACAAAATCAAGAGCCCACACACTGGCCTAGGCAGACCTTCCAGGTGGTTCCTATCTGGTAATACTATGTTGGGTGCAGAAATGTTTACAGGGGTTTTATCCTTTTGCTGAATTTATCCCTTTATCATTATGAAATGTCCTTTGTCTGTTATATATTATAGGCTTTGTTTTAAAGTATTTTTCCCCTGATATAAGTATTACTATCCTAGCTTCTTATTTTCATTTCCATTCTTTTCCATCCTTTTAGTCTATGTGTTTTTCAGTCTGAAGTGGGTCTCCTGCAGACAGGGTATGTATGAGTCTTGTTTTATTCTCCATTTACCAACCTATGTCTTTTGAGCATTTAATTCCTTTACATTTATAGTAATCGATAGGTTAAAGAGATCTTTAACACTTCTTGTACTACTGGTTTGGTGGTGATGAACTCCTTTAGTTTTTTTCTTGGCTAGGAAGCTTTTTATCTGTCCTTTGATTATAAGTGATAGTTTTGCTGTGTGGAGTAATCTTGGTTGTAGGTCCTTCCTTTTCATCACACTGAGTATTCTGTGCCAATTCCTTCCGGCCTAAAAAGTTTCTGTTGAGAAGTCAGCTGGTAGTCTAATGGGAACTCTTTTGTATATAACTAACTGCTTTTCTCTTGGTGTTTTCAAGACTCTTTGTCTTTAACCTTTGGTATTTTCATCATGATGTGCCTTGGTGTGGACCTCTTTGGGTTCACCTTGCCTGGGACTCTCTGCATTTCCTGAACTTATATGTCTATTTCTTTCACCGAGTAAGGATAGCTTTCAGTCATTATTTCTTTTTTTTAATATATTTTATTGATTATGCTATTACAATTGTCCCATTTTTTTCTTCCCCTTTCTTCCCCTCCTCCCTGCACTGCCCCTCCCACCAGCATTTCCCCACTTAGTTCATGTCCATGGGTGGTAATAAAAGTTCTTTGGCTTCTCAATTTCCTATACTACTATTCTTCACCTGCCCATTTTGTACCTACCATTTATGCTTCTTATTCCCTATGCCTTTCCCCCATTCTCCCCCACTCCCTCCCCACTGATAACCCTCCATGTGATCTCCATTTATGTGATTCTGTTCCTGTTCTAGCACTTTCCTTTGTTTTTGTTTCTGTTGTTTTAGGTTCAGTTGTTGATAGTTCTGAGTTTGTCATTTTACTGTTCATATTTTTAATCATCTTCTTTTTCTTAGATAAGTCCTTCTAACATTTCATTTAATAAGGGCTTGGTGATGATGAACTCCTTTAACTTTACTTTATTTGTGAAGCACTTTATGTGCCCTTCCATTCTAAATGATAGCTTTTCCAGATAGAGTATTCTTGGATGTAGATCATTGTCTTTCATGACTTGGAATACCTCTTTCCAGCCATTTCTTGCCCATAAGGTTTCTTTTGAAGAATCAACTGATAGTCTTATAGTAACTCCTTTGTAGGTAACTGTCTCTTTTTCTCTTACTGCTTTTAAGATTCTCTCCTTAGCTTTAATCTTGGGTAATGCAATGATGATGTGCCTTGGTGTGTGCTTCCTTGGGTCCAACTTCTTCGGGACTCCCTGAGCTTCCTGGGCTTCCTGCCAGTCTATTTCCTTTGCCAAACTGGGGAAGTTCTCCTTCTTTATTTTTTCAAATTAGTTTTCAATATCTTACACTTCCTCTTCTCCTTTTGGCACCACTACGATTCAGATGTTGGAGTGTTTAAAGTTGTCCCAGATGCTCCTCAGCCTCTCCATATTTTTTTGAACTCTTGTTTCTTCATTCTGTTCTGCTAGAATGTTTATTTGTTCTTTCTGCTCCAAATCATTGATTTGAGCCCTGGTTTCCTTCCCTTCACTGTTGGTTGCCTGTATATTTTTCTTTATTTCACTTTGCATGGCCTTCCCTTTTTCCTCCGTTTTGCAACCATACTCCACCAATCCTGTGAGCATCCAGGTTACCCGTGTTTTGAACTCTGCATCTGTTAGGTTGGCTCTCTATTCATTGCTTAGTTATATTTTTGGAGCTTTGATCTGTTCTTTCATTTGGACCTTTTTTTTTTTTTTTTTTTTTTTTTTTTTTTTTTTTTTTTTTTTTTTTTTTTTTTTTTTTTTTTTTTTTTTTTTTTTTGGTCTCAGCATGCCTATTACATTGTGAGGAGTGGAACCTTAGATATTCACCAAGGCAGGGCAACCGTGTCACTGCTCTGTGGCACTATAGTAGGGAAGGGTTCCGAGAGGGAACAATGCCTCTTGCTTGGCTCTTGTCCTGCTCTGAGCCACTTCCCCTGCTACCCACAAGCAAATTGGGACCTTCTGGTGCTGATTCCCAAGTGGGCGAATTTTTGTACATTCTAGGACCCTGTGGGTCTCTCAGATGAACTCTCCTATGAGACTGGCAGTTTCTCCTGCCAGCTGCAACCCCTACAGGTCTTTACCTGTAGAGGTTTTGAGGCTCTCTTTTCCTGTGCCCAAACGCTGGGTTCCACAATCTCTCTCACTCCCCAGTTGTTCCTCCCAGTTTATCCACATGCAACTGTGGGACCCCTGGTCCCACCAGCCACAGCCTTGCCTTGTGTCCTCTATGCTCCAGCTTCCCATCTCTGCTCCTCCTACCTGTCTAAATGAATGTTTCTTCTTCAACTCCTTGGTTGTCAGACTTACATACAATTTGATTTTCTGGCAGTTATGGTTACTTTTTGTTTCTAAATTTTTGTTGTTCTTATTTTGGTTGTGCAAGGAGACAAAGTGTATCTACCTACACCTCCATCGTGGCTGGAAGTCCATTATTTCTTCAAATAAGTTCTAAATCCCTTGCACTCTCTCTTTTCCTAACAACCCCATGATGTGAATGTTATCATACTTGATGTTGTCCCAGAGATCCCATAAACTATTCTCATATATTTTATTCTTTTTTTTCCTTTTGCTTTTGTGATTGGGTGTTTCCTGCTGCCTTGTCTTCCAAATAGCTGATTCAGTCTTCTGCTTCATCTAATCTGTTGTTGATTCCTTCAAGTGTATTCTTCATTTCTGACCATTTCTCTTTTATGATTTCCCTCTTTGTATAAGTTCTTTTTGAGCTCATTAAGCATCCTTATAACCATTGTCTTTAACACTGTATCTGGTAGATTGCTTGACTGCATTTCACTTAGTTCTTTTTCTGGAGTTTTCCCTTGTTCTTTCAGTCTGGATATGTTCCTTTGTCTCTTAATTTTGATTATCTATCTGTGTTTGTTCTGTGTATTAGGTAAATCTGCTATGTCTCCCATTCTTGGTAGGGTGTTCTTATGTAGTAGGGGTCCTATGGGGCCCACTGGTACATTCTCCCTGATTACCTCAGCCAGGTGCTCCAGAAGTGCCCCTGTGTGGATGTGTGTACCCCCTATTATAGTTGAGACTTTATTACTCACTGACATTGAGACGTCAGTGGGTGGGGTTGACCTTGAGGCTGACTGGTTGTGGGTATTGGCCACAACCACAGCATATAAATCGCTGTGTGGTGGCTGATCCCACAGAGCAGAATTTGCCAAGCAGGCTCTGGTGCCTGCTGAGACCACCATTTGGGTGTGCCACTTGTGGAGCTAATCAGGTGGTGCTCTGTTGTGGTCTGAAGCTGGCCACTGGGTGTGTTGGTTCTGAGGACACTTGGGAGGGGCTCCAATGCAGGACAAGTTCAATCACTGCCTGTGATGAGCCCAACATTACCTGGTAGAAACTACAAAGTGATCTGTCTTTGATTGCTTCTTGTGCTGGGCCTGAAGGTGCATGGGAGAGGACATGATGCAAATCAGGGCCAGCTGGTTCCTGTACTGGGCCTGGAGCTGCTGAGCAAATGGCACAGGTAACTCTGAATTCTGCCACTGCTTGCCAGCTTCCCATAAGGCTCAGCCACTGAGGAGCTCTTGGGAAGTATGGAAATTGGGTGAGACAGGATCTGAGGGAGTACCAGGGTGGGTCAAGTGGTGTTCACCAGGTTAATGAAAATTCAAATTTGGCTATGTGGTGAAGGGTTCAACAAAGGAGTGCATACAAGTTAGTGAGCCTGTTCATGGGTCCTTTAAGAGGATGCCTGGGTTTCCAGCAGCCTTCCATCTCACCCAGACTGACAGAATCTCTGCTGAATTTCACAGCCAGATTTGTTGGGGTTACTTTCACTGGCACTGGTGCTCTAGACGAGGGATCCCAGTGTGGAGTTGAGACCCCTGACTCTTCAGGAGGGACCTCTGGAGCTGAGATATTCCTCCAATTATCAACCACCACACATGGGTGTGAGACCCACCTGTTTCACATCTTCACCCCTCCTACCAGTCTCCACATGGCTTCTTCTTTATACCCTTAGCTTTAGGACTTTCTTCAGCTCTTCTTCTTGTTCTACAATTTAGTTGTAATTTTTATGTGCTCATGGGAGGAGACAAGCACAGCACTTCCCTACTGCACCACATTAAACAGAACCTGTAACTTCTTTAGAGAAAGGTTTTTAAGCAAGCCCTATCCATTGTTCTTGTGCACCTAGTTTAACACACCTCTGAAATACCAGAAGTAATACTCCTCAAAAGTGTATTATGCCCTTAAGAAAGCACATAATTTTTCCCTGACCAGTGTGGCTCAGTTGGTTGGGCATCATTCCACAAAAGTGAAAGTTCACCAGTTTGATTCCCAGTCAGGGCACATGCCTGGGTTGCAGGTACCATCCCTGGTCTGGGCACATGTGAGAGGCAATCAATCGATGTACCTCTCTCACATTGATGTTTCTATCCCCTCTTTCTTCATCCCTTCCCCTCTCTCTAAAAATAAATAAATAAAATCTTTTTTAAAATACATAATATTGTAATCCAATCCCTACCTTGTTTTCACTCACCTTCATGTAATCTTTTGTGGAGTTTTTTTAGGGTAAATTCTATTTTTTTATTTTTTTATTGTTGTTCAAGTACAGTTTTGTCCATTTCCCCACCACCACTCTCTCCTCCACTCCCCACCCCACTCCCCCTTGACTTTGTCCATGAGTCCCCCATATATGTTCCTTTATAATCTCCTTTATGTTCTCTCCTTAATTTCAAATGCATAAAAGAAACTACATAGCTGTTATTCTCTGGAGCATTTGAGATCTTGCTACCCAGCACATGTCATTAGTTTGGCTCAGACAAACTCATAAAAATACTCTACAGTTTTGGACATTTCTTATCCTTCAAAAACAATAATAAATGAATATAAGGAGATATATATATATCTTGGTTACTGTTTAAGGATCTCTATATCTCTATTTAGGTGGGAAAACTGAAAATAAAGAAAATGTTACCTAAAGTTCAGGTTAATTATGGAAGCAGGTGCAATTGCTAGGAGAGAGGCATCCAGGCTGCTGGCAATGTTTAATGTCTCAATGAAGGTAGTAGTTACATTGTATATAGAGTTAATTAAACTGTACATTTTTGTCTTTGTGTTATTTTTCATAATAAAAACAATTAAACTGCACTTAATATTTTTGTTCATATTTCATTTTATACCAGAGCCTGTATTGCATGATAAATTTCTAAAGGTTGAATTGCTTGATCAAATACTTTTGCATTTAAATTTTGATGGAAGTATCCTATTACCTTTAATGGAAGTTATATAGATTACTCCCCTGCCAGCCATGCACAGTAGCCTGATCACCTCATCATCAAACCTTTGTTCTTTGCTCACCTGATAAATGACATTTAACTTTTGTGTTAATTTGTCTATTTTCTATTATTGGGCCCTAATAGCTTTATTGGTTAAATGTGTATAGAAGTAACTCTTTCAAAGGGTAGGCACAAATGGATGGGAAAGCATCTTTATAAAATATCAAGGATTATGAAAATGTGATTTATGGCTATTGAATCCCAAGCTCTGTCCATCTCTACTTAAATTAATAAACTCACCTCATCCTGATATATTTTTCCTTTCTTTATCTCTTAAAATGAAAGATGGTTAACTTCGCTCACCCTAATTGCCCTTGCTGTGCTTCAAGGGGACCCTTACTAAGGACCGGAGTTTAGGGTGACAGGAAAGGTGTGCAGTGAGTGAGTACACCATGTTTTAGGAAGGTGAAAGGTTCAGAAGACAGTGACCTGAGTCAGAGGCTGCAGCAACTCTCCCAGTTCCAGACCAGTAGTGCCCACCCTCTGGGAAAATCAGCTGTACTACCTTCTTCCTTTCACTCTGACCTCCCACAGTCTGGGGCATCAGATGTGATTTTGCTTCAGATCTCGGGGGCAGCACAGCCTAAGGAAAACGTCTAACGATTCCTCAGCCTTGAGATCCTTTCCCTGAAGCTCAAGGAGAGATCAAGGCCTGAGCAGATGGGGCAAGAATCCCCTCTGGAACATTGGGTGTTTAGGAATAAGAGTGGAAGCACTGCTAGCCAGCATAAGGCTTGGCTTGAGCGGTGCCCCTGCACCCTGCCCCAAATCTTTGCCCAAGTACAAAGACTGATTTTGGGATGGAGAGTGGAAAGACATGATAGTTACAAAATTGCTCAAAACTGTATGTGGTGAGTTGCAATTGTCTGTATTTTCTTTTATTCACAATTTTCTCCTTTTTAGTTTATTATTTATTTTTTTAATTGTCGTTCAAGTACAGTTGTCTCCATTTCCCCCACACCACTCCCCAGCACCCCACCCATCCCCACTTCGCACCCTGGATCCTACCCCCTCTGTCTTTGTCCATGGGGTCCTTCATACATATTCCTTGACCGAGCTTTCCCCTTGTTTCCCCTGTTATCCCCCTCCCCCCTCCCCTCTGGTTACTGTCAGTTTGTTCTTTATTTCAATGTCTCTGGTTATATTTTGCTCACTTGTTTGTTTTGTTGATTAAGTTCCACTTATAGGTGAGATCATATACCTTATTCACAATTTTCTGCAAGTACCACTCTGGCCCAAATAAATATATTTAAAGAAAAAAATCATATCTCCACTCTGAATTAAAAACTAGTATATTTCTAACACACATTAAAATAAATAAGGAACCAAAAATGTTTTTTGAATAAATAAGCAATGAATGATAATTATATAACAAAAAAAACAAATAAAAACAAATTTGTCATTCTGCCAAATAAAATGCCTTCCTTATCACCAGTGAGACTCATACTCTTCCGCGGGAAAAATGACTCAGAATGATGTGTCAGTTATCCTCAACACTGGTGGTTTTCAAACACCCACCCCCACTACCAGGGACACGTGGCAATGTCTGGACCCTTTGGGGGTTGTGACAATCGGGTAGGTCGTGGTGTTTCTGGTATCTAGTAGGTAGAGGCTAGGTGTGCTGCTAAATGCGCTACAATTCACGGGACAATCTCCACAACGAAGAATTATCTGGCATAAAGTGTCAATAGTGTGGAGATTGGAAACCTTAATGTGGACAGTAACGTGACTGCATCCATTGTTATGTATGCAAATTAAGGCTTTGATAATTTATATATGTCCAAGATTCGTGAGTTGACAGAGGCCAGTTGAGGCTCTCACCCAACTTACATGACTTTAACAGGCAGTTCTCTTTTTACTATGCAATACTGCCCCCTACATATATTCCTATTAAAAGGCAATGAGAGGAGCCTCGGGATTCAAGTCTGCCTGATAAAAGCAAAAACTCCTAGGAAATTGCTAAACTGTTATTTGGGAATTAAAAGGGAACTGAATAACTAATTGTTTTTAGACATGGATAAGAGCCCCGGTGAGGAGCAATTTCAACAAGTACCAGAAATACGGAGAACAAATGGAACTTACTGAGGTGTAAAAGAAAACAAGGGAAGCCCCCCGGCCGGACGAATGCTACCTGGGGTATTGTAGCCGAGAAAACCGCTAAAATAAGTGCCCAGAATGAAACCACCTCCTCATCCCCTTCACCCTTCCCCCACCCACTCCACCACCCTTCTCAGGTTCCTTCTCTGGAAGGCTTCGCCTGTCACCCATGCTGCCTAGCAACTCCGCCAGACTGTGTGGTCCAGGGGTGGAGTGGTGCGGACCAGTCTCCCCAAAGCCCCAGGTCACAAATCCCCCCACCCAGGACCCACACTCTGCCCAGTGGCAATTTCGGAATGCCCCGAGCCCTTCCACACCAATGTATCTTTCCTTTCACTCCTCCAGCGTCCAGGCATCCTTGGTTCTTGGCTCTGCATTCTGGAACCAACCAATTTGACCACCCCCCATCCACAGGGTATGCCAGAGGTTTTCAAGGTCCATTCCAGTCACAATGCTGATTTCCAACTTAAAGTTCATTTATTATCAATGTATCAAATAATACATGGGTAAAAATACACTCAAAACACAGGTCTACTTACACATGGCATATAAAATAATGTAGCACTATGTCATGTTTCTGTGAAAGCAACATGACTCAGTTACAAATGAAACTGCATTTTAGATGGTCTGTGTACTCTCCCAGCATGATGTGAACTGCCTTCAGAGAGCACCAAGAGTCAATTTGGAAGTGTTGAGGCATAACATAATGCAAGTTTTCTATACTTAAAAAAATTAAAGTTTCCTACCAGATTTTCAAGGACACTACCTAACCTCGACATTTGCTGAGTGATATTCATCAAAAATGCTGTAAAAAACTATAAAATCAGCAGGAAATATTCTACTGAAATGTGTATTTCTAGAATGCACAGTCATAAAAACATGCTATGTGATATTCACGTACAGTACAAGCTGTCAATATGGGATATAAATACATTGTCTGTCTGGGAAAAGCCCAGTCATTTCTTTAAATATATTTCATTGATTATGCTATTACAGTTGTCCCAATTTTTCCCCCTTTGTCCCCCTCCTCCCAGTACCCACATTCTCTCCTTCAATCCCCCCCTCCTTAGTTCATACCCATAGTGTGTGCATATAAGTTCTTCGGTTTCTCCATTTTCTATGCTATTCTTAACCTCCCACTGTCTATTTTGTACCTACCAATTATGCTTCTTAATCTCTGAACTTTCCCCCCATTATCGCCCTTCTCCCTCCCAGCTGATAACCCTACAAGTGATCCCAATATCTATGATTCTGTTCCTATTCTGTTTGTTTGCTTAGTTTGTTTTTTAGATTCAATTGTTGATAGATTTGTATTTTTTGCCATCTTATTGTTCTCCTTTTTTTTCTTAAATAAATCCCTTTAACATTTCATGTAACACCGGCTTTGTGATGATGAACTCCTTTAGCCTTACCTTGTCTGGGAAACACTTTATTTGCCCTTTGACTATAAATGGTAGCTTTGCTGAATAGAGTAATCTAGGCTGTAGGTCCTAGCTTTTCATCTCTTTGGATACTTCTTGCCAGTCCCTTTTTGCCTGCAAAGTTTCTTTTGAGAAATCAGCTGATAGCCTTATGGGAACTCCTTTGTATGTAACTCTCTGCTTTTCTCTTGCTGCTTTCAAAATTCTCTTTATCTTTAACCTTGGAATTTTAATTATGATGTGTCTTGGCATGGCCCTCTTTGGGTCCAACTTGTGTGTGACTCTCTGTGATTTCTGGCCTTGTAAGTCTATTTCTTTCACCAAATTAGGGAATTTTTCTTTCATTATTTTTTCAAATAAGTTTTCAATTTCTTGCTCTTCCTCTTCTCCTTTTAGCATCCCTATGATTTTAGATGTTGGCACTTTTGGAGATATCCCAGGATCTTCTTATACTGTCCTCACTTTTCGAATTCTTTTTTGTTTTTGTATATTTTACTGATTATGGGCAAAGGACCTGAACAGACACTTCTCCAAGGAGGACATACACAGGGCCCAGAGACACATGAAAGGATGCTCAGCATTGCTAGCCATCAGAGACATGCAAATTAAAACCACAATACATGTACAAAAATGTACAGTTGTCTCATTTTTCCCGCCCTTTTATCCCCTCCGCCCTGCACCCCATCCCATCATCCCCACACCTCTTAGTTCATGTTTATGGGTTGTACATATCTGTTCTCTGACTTCTCAATTTCCTATACTATTCTTAGCCTCCCCCCATCTATTTTTTTTTGGTCAACATTTTCCTTCCACCACTTCCCCAGCCCCACCTCTCCCCACCTCCCACCCTCAATCCTTCCCCCATTTGGCTTTGTCGATGGGTCCTTTACTCATGTTCCTTGATGACTCTTCCCCTCCTTCCCTGTTTTCCCCACCCTCCTCCCCTCTGGTTACTGTCCATTTGTTTTTATTTCAAGGTTGCTGGTTATGTTTTCTTGCTTGTTTATTTTGTTGATTAGGTTCCACTTATAGGTGAGATCATATGGTACCTGTCTTTCACCACCTGGCTTATTTCACTCAGCATAATGCTCTCCGGTTCCATTGATGCTGTCATGCAAGAAGGGTAGGAGCCCCTTCTTTCTTTCTGCTCCGTAGCATTCCATGGTGTAAATGTACCATAGTTTTTTGATCTACTCGTTTACTGTTGGGCACTTAGGTTGCTTCCAATTCTTGGCTATTGGAAATTGTGCTGCTATGAACATTGGGGTGCATAGTTACTGTCGAATTGGTGTTTCAGGATTCTTAGGGTATGATCCCAACAGTGGAATTGCTGGGTCAAAAGGCAGTTCCATTTTTAGTTTTTTGAGGAAATTCCACACTGTTTTCCACAGTGGCTGCACCAGTCTGCATTCCCACCAACAGCGTACTAGGGTTCCCTTTTCTCCACAACTTCGCCAGCACTTGTTGTTCGTTGATTTGTG
>PVJD01008499.1:0-72005 GCA_004026545.1 Mormoops blainvillei
ATATTTTACCTTACATGGCAAAAGGGATTTTGCAGAAGTATTTAATTTAAGAATATTGAGTTAGGGAGATTATGCTGAATTTTCCAGGTTGACTCAGTATCATCACAAGTGCCCTAATAAGAGGAATACACAGGGTCAGAGTCAGAGAAGGTGATTGGAGGATGGAAACAAAGGTTGGAGTGATGCAGGAAACATAGATCAAGGTATGGGAACCGTCTTCATAGGAGTTGGACACATTCAAGATAGCAGATCAGTTTAGCTCCTAGAGCTTCCAGAAGGAGCACAGTTCTTGTAATGCCTTCGTTTTAGTAAGGTGAAACCGATTTTGGAATTCTGACCTCCACAACTGTAAGGTAATATATTTGTGTTGTTTCACATGCTGCTGGTGGTAGTTTGTTGTAGCAACAATGGAAAATGAATACAAATTTATAGACTGGAATTGACTGAGATAAAGAAGGGGTTCAAAGGGATAGTGGTGTCCTCTTTTAAAGGGACAGTGGTTGTCATCATTAATTGTGGAGACCTTTCACAGCTCTTGTATTAAGTGTCAGTAATTTATATCCAACATGTATTAACTTGCATGTTAATTTATGCTTTGAGTTTCTCATTTACTATATAGTCCAAGAAACAACTGAGTTTCCACTCTATATGGAGATTTTCTATTATTTGTGGCATCAGAAAGAAATCTCTATGAACAAAACTCTTTTAAATTTGCTTTCTGTGTGCCATTCTACACATCTCTACCACTTTCCAATATACTAGTATACCCTTAAGAACCAAGTTTATAAGCTTGAATATCAGACTGAAATTTATCTTCTCTCTGATAATGGATCTTAGCTTCCGAGCAGAGTTGGTGCAAACCACTAGGATAATAAGGGCTGTGAAAATACTTATGATTTTGCTGGTGCTTCAGTGGTGACATTAAAAGTGGTAATGTATATAGGAAAAGGAGTCAAGAAATTTGTTGTCTTAGAGAGCTCCCTATCACACGAACATCAGCACATGTTCGTTAATACAGGGAATCTTCAGGCTCCATAAAAGCACCCAGATGGTATTGCCTAATTAAGGTCTTACTTAGGAAACCTCAAATACTTCAGAAAATCTAACTTTGATTATTTTATGGGGATTTTAACCTCCTAATCACCACCCCTAATACTTCTGGGGAATGTCACCTTCCTGCACACTTATTTCATGTATGCAATTTGGTAACAGCCCCAGGTTATCTGAGTGTTTTGTGAACAGAAGCTTCAGAAGACAATTTTCAAAAACACCTAACTCTATAAGAATCAAGATTTAGGTCTCCCTGGGATCTATTTTTAGAATAATGTGTTACTATTTTGAAAGACAAAATGTTTCTGTTGCCGTCATTGAGATGGACAGTTTTCAATTTGTTAAAAGAACTCAACTTCATGGCATAGAGGGGGGAAATTGATGGTACATCATTTCCTTAACCTGTACCATTCCCCAAAAACCTAAGCCGATTTCTACTCATTAAACCATTTTCACATTATAATATTTTTTTAAAATTAGATTATAATTTTGATTTTTGTAAATGCTTTTTTGAAACAAAATTTATTTTAAGGACATTTATTAAATGTAGAGTAACATTTTTCTATTACATATTATTTTTTTGAAAATGAGGAGTCAGTTTTTATTTCTGTATAATATATCTTGTCACTGTCCAAATACCCTTGACTTTACCTGTGCTAATTTTAATAATTGTTTTTATTAACCAGATAATAGAGTAAATTTGCATATCCCAAAATAATATTGGAGGTCATTATGCATTTCTTTATCCTTTCTATTTATTTGCCTTATCCATGTTGATTAAATTAACCTGATCTTCAATTTACATTGTGCTTTCTAGACATAAGCAATGTCACATTATTTGTCTTAATTAAATTTCTCCTATTGAAATGGACCTAATTTCTTACTCTTTGTCATCAGCATAGATAAATAAGAAGCTTATTGTCAATTTTCACATTACTGTATGCATATTATTTTAAACTTTATATAAAGACTATTACACTTAAGTTTATTTATCAAGTGATGTTTTTGAAATTTAAAAAATAGTATCTGTCTTTAAATAAAGCATTCCAAGCTAGGAACATCATTACAGTATCTTTAATCAATATTTCAGTTGTACAAATGACTAATTTACTATTTTTGTGTTATACTTTTTCTTTTTAAATTATATTTTATTGATTATACTATTACAATTGTCCCAGTTTTTCCCCCTATGTCCTCCTTCACCCAGCATTCCCCACTCCCTCAGGCAATCCCCATACCTTTGTTCATGTCCACAGGTCATGCTTATAAGTTCTTAGGCTACTCCATTTCCTGTACTGTACTTTACATCCCTAGGGCTATTCTGCAACTACCTGTTTGTACTTCTTAATCGCCTCACCTCTTCACCCATTTCCCCGCATTCACCTCCCATCTGGCAGCCATCAAAATGCTCTCTGTATCCATGATTCTGTCTCTGTTCTCCTTATTTGCTTAGTTTGTTTTTAAGTTTCAGTTGTTGATAGATATGTATTTATCACCTTTTATTGTTCATAGTTTCTTCTTAAATAAGCCCCTTTAACATTTCCTATAATAATGGTTTGGTGATGGTGGATGCTTTCATTTTTTCTTTGTCTGGGAAGCTGTTAATCGACCCTTCGATTCTAAACAATATCTTTGCTGGGTAGAGCAATTTTGGCTATAGGTCCCTGCTTTTCATGAGTTTGAATAGTTATCACCAATTCCTTCTAGCCTGCAATATTTCTTTTGAGTAATCATCTGACAGTCTTTTTTGGAAAGAGTCAGGCGTGAGCAGTGCTATCTAATAGTACTTCTTGCAAAGATGAAGATTCCCCTGCACTTTTCAATGTGCTAGTTATTGACCAAAATGTGGCTAATGTCAATAAGGCTCTAAAATTTTAATTATATTTAATTTAACTAATTTAAATTCAAATTGAAATCGCTAAAAGTGTTGTCTGGTTACCAGGTTGGAAAATACGTTTAAAAGAAAAACTTATGAAATGTGTTTTAAATCTTCACTCTTGCTTAACCTTGCTACTCATTAGGTGGTTCTATAGGAGATAGTTGCATCACTTCTCAAAACATCAGTATCTTGAGTCGATCAATAACTGTTTTTTATTGAACATCTGTTAAACCCTGTGAACTGTGTTGGATTCTATGGGTATAATGATTATTAAGTCAGAATTGGTCCCTCTTCCCATTTTCTGGGGAAAAAAGATGCTAATAGTGTCATTATTTATTTTTTTAAAGTTGTCTTAGGGGTTCTGGAACGATAGTACAATCACAAACCTCCCCACCCCCCACCACACACACACACATACACACACACACACATGCACATGCACACGCACACACGAAACGGGAGGCCTGACCAGGTGTGATGGTTCTGGAAAAGCTTCCTAGAGGAAGCAATATTTGAATTTAGCTTAGCATGAGGATTAAGACATTCTTAAATGATTGCAAGTAGGCCTACTTTGCCATGTACTTTGCTAGTTGCTAGAGATTCAAAGAGATTTTACTACTCAGAAAAATTAGAGAGTAACAAACAAATAATCTAGGGAACTGAGATATCATCAATTCCAGAAAGCATTCTATTAAGTAGTTTTCATGATAATACTGATTTTTATTGTATTTGAATTACATATGTGTGAAAAGATAAATTCCTGTGTGCTGATAATTACTGGAATCTTGGGTATACTTTCAGTAAAATGTATTTGCACCTTTGTTATATTGCAATCTTGTGTATTACAAATCTTGGAGAACACCTTAAATAGGAATTCTTTCTCTAAACTTTTTCCACCATAGAAAACTTTTTCCTTTTTTTCTTCTTTTTTTTCTTCCTTTTACTTCTCCCCCTTCACCTCCCCTTCTGCTTTTCTTCTCTCTACTTCCCCTTACTTTTATTCCCCCTTCTTCTCCTACTTTTTTCTCCTTTGTTGGAAATTCTTAGCAATATATCATTCATCATGGACTTCTCAAAATATAATTTTAGAAACCCTTTTTATGACTTTAATTTTGAATTGAGTGGCGAAAACGTTAAGCATAAGGTTAAGGGGAAATATAAGGAATGGGCAATAATAAAATAAATGTTTTATTGATATGTCTTAGAAATATCAGGAATAATTATTTGATAAGTACCCCATTTATGTTCATTAAAAAGTTTTTGAAAATAAAATTATTTAAAATAGGAATGAGATACTACTATATATCACTCAGAATGGCTAAAATCTGGAACACATACAATGCCACATATGACAGTGGATGTGGAGCAGCAGAAATTCTCATTCATTGCTGGTGAGAAAGTGAAATGGTAAGCCACTTGGAAAGAGTTAGGTAGTTTCTTACAAAACTAAACAGACTCTTGTCATGTGATTCAGCAATCATGCTCCTTGGTCTTTGCACAAGAGTTGAAAATTTGTGTCTGTACAAAAACCTGAACACAGATTTTTATAGCAACTTTACTGAAAATTGCACAAACTTGGAAAACATGAAGATATATTTCAGTAGGTGAATAAATAAATTGTGATATATCCAGATGGTGGAATATTATTAGTGCTAAAAAGAAATGAGCTATGAAGTAAAAATAAGACCTTAAACACATATTACTAAGTGAAAGAAGCCATTCTGAAGTGGCTATACATACTGTATAATTTAAGCTATATGAGATTCTGAAAATGGCAAAACTATGGAGAATATATTATATATAATTATAAACATATAAATGTAGGAATCTTTCTTAATTTAATATGTCCTTATTTGATATAAATAGGTCACCTATTGATATGCCTGGTAAATGTTTACATTCACTCTCTTTTACTTAAAATAAAATCAACAACATACTATAAAGGTACCTCTAAAGGATGTTTAACCTGCAGAAGCATGAACTTGAGCTACTTTACAAGAAAAAAAAAAGTTTCTAAATTAGCTTCTTGGTAGACAAAACACAAAAAACAAACCATTGCCAGCAGTCTCATTTTATACAATAATAAACAATTCCAGACTTCCAGTCAAGATCGAGGCATTGGTAGACGTGCTTTACCTCCTCAAACAACCATAAGAAGTATCTCAACTAACCTCAAAACAAAAAAACACCCAGGACTGCCAAAAAATTGAACAGCATGGAAGCCACAGCCAAGGGTTTAAAGAAGCCACAACATCCAGATGGGCAGGAGTGGCAGGGATGAGGAGCCAGGGCAGAGAGAACATGAGGCGGTACAGAGAAGTGGCAGTGGTGGTGGAACAGGCAGCTGAACATTCACATGTGGTGGATAAAAATCTGGAAGGATACCTTGGGAGCTAACAATCCCAGCCCCAGTGCAGACCTGGGAGCCCAGGATTCTAACACTGGGAGGATAGAACCTCACAACTGCTGGCTGTAAAAACCAGTAGGGAGTTGGGGCTGTGGAAGAAGCTGCCAGTTCCTCAGGAGATTCTGAGTAAAGGGCCCCTCATGGTCCTATAAGGAATGCAAACCCACCCATTCTGGGAATCATCACCAGGACAACAACTAGAAGGCACCAGTCTCATGAGAAGTGGGTATAGTAACTGGAAATGGGGTGAGCACCAGGCAAGCCTCCAGAGACCAGGTAGCAGCATTGTCTCCCCAACACAGCCCTACAGGGCAGTAAAGTGGGTTGCCCCACCCTGATGAACAGCTAAGGCTCAGCCCCTTACAAATTCACTGGTGCTCTAAGACAGGTGTCAAACCATTCTACCTAATAGACAGAATCAAACACAGGGAGGCTGCCAAGTTGGGGAGACAAAGAAATATGGCTCAAATGAAAGAACAGAACAAAACCCCTGAAAAAGAACTAAGTGAAATGGAGATGGCCAACTTATCAGATGCAGAGTTCAAAACACTGTGGTGGGAAAATGAAGACAACTGTACTTAGATAACAATAAAAAAGTAAAAAACAAACAAACAACAACAACAAAAAAAGACTCTTAATAAGGGTACCTAGAGGAATCATTGAGTATGGCTAAAAGATAAGGGAAGAAATGAAGGCTACACTAAGTGAAGCAAGGAAAAATCCACAGAGAACAAACAGTGAAGGGAAGGAAACCAGGATTCAAATAGACAATTTAGAACATAAGGAAAAAATAACCTTTCAACCAGAGCAGGAGGAAGAAACAAGAATTCAAAAAAAAAAAAAAAGAGGAGAATATAAGGAGCCTCTGGAACACCTCTAAAAGTGCCAACATTCCAATCATAGGGATGCCAGAAGGAGAAGAAGAAGAGCAAGAAATTCAAAACTTACTTGAAAAAATAATGAAAGAAAATTTCCCTAATTTCGCAAAGGAAATAAACATACAAGTCCAGGAAGCATGCACAATCCCAAACAAGTTCGACCCAAAGAAGACCACACCAAGAAACATCATAATTAAAAATGCCAGAGGTTAAAGATAAAGAGAGATTCTTAAAAGCAGCAAAAGAAGAGTTACCTACAGAAGAGTTCCCATAATACTATCAGCTGATTTCTTAGAAGAAACTTTGCAAGCAAGAAGGGACTGGCAAGAAGTATTCAAAATGATGAAAAGGACCCACAACCTAGATTACTCTATCCAGCAAAGCTATCATTTAGAATTAAAGAGCAGATAAAGTGTTTCCCAGGCAAGATAAAACTAAAGGAGTTCATCATCACCAAGCCATTATTATACAAAATGTTAAAGGGAGTTATTTTAGGGAAAGAAGATCAAAACTACGAACATTAAAACAATAACAAACTCACAACTACCAACAAATGAATCTATAAAACAAAAATAAAAACAAAAACAAGCTAAGCAAACTAGAACAGGAACAGAATCATAGATATGGAGATCATTCAGAGAATTATCAGTGGAGGGGGAAGGGGGAAAATGAGGGAACAGGTGCAGGGAATAAGAGCCATAAGTGGTAGGTACAAAAGAGACAGAGGTGGGGTTAAGAATAATATAGGAAATGAAGAAGCCAAAGGACTTATATGCATGACCCATAGACATGAACTAATGGGTGGGGTTGGGGGAGTTGCTGGAAGGAAGGGAGGTACCAGGTAGAAGAGGGCAAAGTGAGAAAAATTGGACAACTGTAATAGTACAATCAAAGAAGTATACTTAACAAAAAAAATTAAAATATGCACATTACAGAAACAAACAAACAAACAATTCCAGTTGCCAGTATTTCTACTGTGTGATAGCCACTTATTCTGGGTATAGATTCTTAATTTCTTACTAAGAATTTGCTGCACTATTATCTATTCAGAGTTAACATATACTATAAAAGATAGGAAAAAAGACAGCTGCTGTCTTGCAGTTGATTTTCAATAAACACAGCACTCTGTGAGAGAAAAAAATTAGAGTATAAAAATGGCAGGTAAATAAAGAAGACTTTTAGAATTTTCCCATAAATTTTGTGTCTACTCAAATGAGTGTGAATTCTTATCCAAAAAGTAGATATTTAAACATGACGATATATTTATTTTCTATATTCTTTTATTTGCATAAAGTAGCCACCATTGTTCTATTTCTTTTTATATGAGTGATGTAACCCTGAAAATTCTTTTACCTCCCTACTGTGAACCCTAGGGCTTAAGTGGTCTTTCTGAGGTTTGAGTGATCTCATTATTACTGGAAGCACTACTAATTTGAATACCTCAAATAGCTATAGTTTCTGGAGCATGGAAGTCAGTGGGAGAGCACCTCTAACAAATTAATTTAGCAGAAAATCTCTCCTCCGCCAAAATTACAAGTATTTAAGTTAGTATTCCTTAAGAAGTAACAGGACCTGGGGGATATATAAAAGGCAAATAAAAAAATAGTCTTGATCATGATAAATGGTAGATACTGTAACCAATACATTACAGAATAATTCTGGTGTCTTTGCATTGAGTATTTAGTATTGCATTGAGTATTAGTGTTTTTCAGTCTTTAATATCTCATTATTTAGCCATTAATATTAAGTGAATACTTTTCATCTGTTATGCAAAGATGCTATGACTTGGAGCATGTCATTTTACGATATAGATTCATTGTTTTGATGTCATAGATACAACCTAGTAACTTGCTAATTTGTCATAAGATCTTTGTAAAGATCTTATATGTTGCAAAGTCCATGAAATTTAATAAATCTCAATATGAATAAGTTATCATGAAATACCTCTACTTCAAAACAGTAATCAATATGGATATTGTTCTGGTTATAGTGATTTATTAAATTAGTGTTTGTTTATAGTGGATTTATTGAATCATAGTACAGTACTAGATACACATGGTGCTACAGTGAAAATGGTAGACTGGCACAGGAAGGAAAAATGGAAATGAAAAATAAAAATTGTAAACATCTAAGAAAGATATGCAAAAACTAGTAAAAGCAAAACATTTCACTTTTTTTGTTTGTTTTTGTTTGTTTACCTCGTGGGGTATATTTAAAGTAGACTTTTAAAAGAAGGTGGAATGTTGATTGACAGAAAGAAAAGTTAGGGCTAAAGAAGAAGTAAATCAGTAGATTCAGAGATTGTAATAAACTATTTTAAAAGAGGGTTGGTCAGAGGGTAGTCTGTTCTTAAGTTTTAGTCAAGATGTAATGTGAAAAAATTGTGTAAGGTTGAAGAGAGACTTTGAAATCTTGAAGAACCTGTATTTTTGATTTGAGGTACTTGGAATCAACGCATATTCCTAAACAAAGTTTATTTTACCAGTTTAATAAGGGATTTCATTTAGCCTGGTAAGTGAATATGCTAGAAGGGGAGGGACGCTCTAACTTCAGAATAAAACCAAATTTGAGTACTCAGCTAGTCACATGCATGCATTGGACTTCCAGGTTTTCCACTTTCATTGCTTCATTTTGTTCATCTGCTCATGTTATAATGCCTCTGGTGTGTCTGACCAAGCACATAGTGTCCACAGAATTGAATTAATAGGAAACATATGTGTATCGATATCTATGACTGTGAGGTCTGTCTAGAAAGTATCTGGGCATGTACTGTGAAAAACACAGACATTTATTGAAGAAGATACAATATACAAGAAACATTGTACATAGAACAATGACACCTCAATCCCCTTCAAAGTTACTACCTTCTTGAGGAAATCTCGTTCATCGGCACTTTCAATCAAGTCATCAGCAACACCAGCAGGATGTCCCTTCTGCTCTGGTAGTGCAAGTCATGGAATGAATTTTGCCATGACACATTTCACGCCAAGATCCTGTGCCAAAATCTCGGACACAGTAGCTTTTGGAATGCTCAGATCAGCTTCTAGTTCTCGCACTGACAGTTGCCAATCTTTATTTATTTCAGCCCATACACATTCAACATTCACAGGTGTTCAGCTTATTGCAGAATGTGGATCACTTTTAGCAGAGTCTCAACTATCTAAAAGTGTTTGTGCCACACTTTTATTTGTGCTACACTCATTACATCATCCCCACAAGTCTTCTGAATCACCTGAACAGCTTCTATGGAGGAATGTTCTAGCTCAAAATTTGATGCAGATTCATTGCTCTACTCACTCAGTAATTTTGAATATGCCACACAGTGCACATGTTCACTTAGCAGCAGCCACTGCCCCCACTGACTAGAACAATGAAGTTGTCCTTGTCCACACATGCGCATTCCAGTCCACTCTCCTTGGCTGCTAGCTTACATCGACGTCATGCAAACCATTTTTGTTATATTAAACATAGCTGCACTTTCTTCTGCATGGAAAAAATATGCACACATATACATATATATGTATGTATACATGTAGTGTATATGCTTATAAATATCTATTGTAATACTGCAAAATTTTGAACAGGTGAATCCTTCTGCTACTACATATTGATTAAATGTTAATATTGTTTGTCTAAAAATCTATGTGCATTTTTCTGCCTTAAAGTAAGTATTAAATGGAATGGCCAAATTATATTTCAATTATATTTAGTATCTCTGTTGATTATTTAGACTTATGTCTATAGACTTTAAATAGATTTTAATTCTGCATGGTACTACCTACCTATTAACTCCAATATTTTCAGTTTGAAACAAAGCATATATTTATAAATATGAAGTATGTTCACTTAGATATGCACATAAATTACAAACATAAATTACCTAAATATAAATTATTTTGTTTGAATTATGGGACTAAATATAATTAATCATTAGGCTCAGCAAAAATTTCTCAACAGTTTATTGAAAGTAAAATTATAAAATATTAGTGATATATAAAGAGCAAAGAAGCATTCAAAATCAGTTATAAAGAACAGAAAACTGATTCATTTAGTATTATTTTTCTAAAATAGTCACATCAACGTATCAAAAATTCTGAAGAAAATTAACAAACTGAAAAATAAAGAAGGAAAAGGTAAATTAAATACTGAAAAACTGATAATATTGTATGAAGATATACTATGTATGTTTCTGCATATCTATATGCTATGCTAATACAAGAAATTTCATTATAAAATACAACTTTGCCTTACACCCTTACACATGCTACATCTATCATTTTGCAACTTTTCATCACACTAGATTGCTTGAACTAGAATTATGCAAATATTGTGTCTGCACCCTCACTACCTATTATTCTCATTTCTACCACTACCTTTTCATTGAGTCCTCTGTCAAGAAGCTCACTCTTCGTGTTGGTATAAACAATCTTCTTTCCCCTTTGTGTGGCATTTTAGAATTTGGCCAGTCATTTCTCTCACAACTGTGATTTCTCAGTATTCTTTCTAGCGTTCTATTCTAGTTTCTCTGACAAATTTTCTAGCCAAACATAAGCTCTCTGTTTTTGTTCTTAATTGCTAGCACACTTTGAAATAAAACATTTTCCCCTGGGTTTTTCATGCTATACATAATCTCTGGGAGACATTTTGCCCTTGCAAATCTCCAAAATAATTTATATTCTGATTATTCTCAACCATATATCTCTATTCTCAAAGTTTTCTCAGTGTGGAACTACCAACCAGCTAGAAGTAATAAAAGTAAGCAGATAAAGTATTTAAGAAAATATTATGAAACAGCAGGTGTAATGAAGTACTTGTCTTTCTAGAAGAATTACTGTTAATATAAGACAATAGTTGGAATTATGGTTGATATCTATAGGGATGTAGACTTAAAGGAGAAGTATATTGATGATAAAGATAGAGGACTATTAAGCATTTTAATATTTTCATGGGAATAGCTCGAGGGAGGGAAATACTGAAAATATAATAGACTGTGGATTACAGATGGAGCAAAACCCCTACAAAAGAAGAGAAACAAAAGGAGCCTGAGACACAGGAGGAGAATCTTGCTTTGGACACAAAGGAACATCACAAAGGATAAAAGGGACTTAAATAGGATGATTGTTTATACAGAGCCTTATCAGCTAAGGAGTAGGCATGGATTTGACATCTTCAACATTAGGTATCTTTTAATATTGTGACTTTTCCCTCGTTTAACTATGCCAAACTTTTCTCCTCAGTAATGAATGTAACCATCCACACAGTCTTCCTTAAATGATTGTTGTTAAGGTTACCTAAAAAAACGGAAATCCTCCAAATAATAAAGATATTTATAAGTAATGTAAGCCACAATTAAATGACTACATTAGTAAAGAAAACGTAGGTTTAGCTTTATTTTGAAGTACTGTTTTATTCTCCAAACCATTTTATGTGCTTTAATCATATTCAGAATAACTTCTATGAAGATAAAATAACAAGGTACAAATCAACATTAATTTTGGGTAAGTTTTATACTTATTAAACACATATATATTTGTAAAATATGGTCCAAATTGTTTTAGTATTATATACTAAAAGTAATGGTTCACCCTAATGATTAACTTTCAGTAGTCCTAAAAAAGAAACTGAAAAATAAGTATGTACATATTTCTGAATTGTTATAAAATTTGAATTTTAATTCAATTGAGTATACCGTGTGGACCTGGCTGAGTTATGTACATGTTTTTAAAAGAATATGATATGAATATGATGATCAATATTTTACTTAAAAGCACAGCAAGCAATGTATTTTTATTCCTGTGTGGATTAGAATGGTGAAAACTAGTGGATTTTATGCACATAAATATTAGAAAACACTGATCAGGGAATACTGATATTTGCTTGCAAAGATGAAGAAAATTTTACAGGGTTGATAAATGGGGAATAAAGGGAGACATTTTGAATTAAAAACAATAACCTACCTATTTATTGTCACTTGTCAGCTGAATAAGTTCAATGCCTTTAGAGAAGAAAATTAAAATGTTGCAATTGAGAAAATGTTGGATTACAGGATTAAATAATTGTCTATTAATGTAACCCAACTGTCACCTCAACAAGCAGATTTATCTGCTGTTTCTCTGAAAACTTTCTGAAAATTCACATAAACTTATCCTCTGAAACTATTATTTTCCCAGGAATCTATATAAGAAGAAGGGGCATCATATTAAAGAGTAACATAAATTTAAGCTCTCCTGTCTGGATTTCTAAAATAGAGCAACAGAAAAGTTAGGTCAAAAATCAGGAAGTTCAAAAATAAGCATACTCTTTCAATACCATAAGTGAATGAGTTAACACTGAGTTTAACATTATAAGTTATGTATTTTTAAAATTGTTTCCTGGGGGAAACAATATCTAAATGTAGTGCCAAAAACTTATCTTTTGTTCAAATTGTGCTGAACAATACAGCCTTAGGAAGGCTTGTTGTTTAAAATCACATGGTAAAGTTGACGATCTCCAGATCTATGGACTGTCAGAAAGATGGAGGTGTGAAGTCTACCTCTTACTATTTACTAATCATGTGATTTGGGCAAATGACTTAAATAAATCTCGGTTAAAAACAAAACAAACTCAGTTTATGGTCTATAAAATGAAAGTGACCATTCCTTCCCTGAAGTAGTGTCACGAGCAGTGCTATTCAGTCCCTGCAATATGGGTTAGCAATTATCATGATGAATCTTTAATTGAGAAATATTTGTATTATATAACATATTTCATATATTCCTAATTATTTTCAATTTTTATAAATGTGATTCAATATTTTATTTTCTCCTTTTTATTTTCTATTATGTAGTCTCCTTTGATTTTTCTGACCAATTTATTTCCAGATACTTCTTCACAATCAAAGGCATCAGCATTGCCCTTGTATAGAGTGAATTTATTTCTAACTTGAATGTTCTTCGCACTTTAGATGCCATATTTTCTGCATGCTGGATTCCCATCTCTTTCTGTTTCTTATCTATTCCATTTTCCTGTAACTTTGGCCAACTGGAAAGGCAGGCCGGTGTGGCATATTCAAAGCCTGGCACCTGTTAAGCTACTCCTTTCCCCATCTTTATTTTAGGCAAAGTGTTCTCTATCGTCTCTTAGAATTTGTTTCCATGAAATCTAACATATACCATTTCTTCTTTATCCCAAATGCAAATTTAAAAAATAATTATCTCAAACCTATTACTATTATCTTCATTTTAATGATACATATTTGTTTCTGACCTGCCATTTTTATATTTTAGTTTAACTAGTGGGCAAAATTTCAATAACATCAATTTGTATTATCATTATATTCATAATGCAATTATCAAGTCAACACTTTCATCATGCCTACTGTGTACCAGTTACAACACTGAGCTTTTAAATTTCAGATGTGAAAATTAAAACTAATGGACCCAGGTATTATTCCCTAAAACTACCACATCTCAGCATCAAAACCCTTAAAAGCACCATGATCTGGTGATCACTACCAATGGCACAGGACAAGTTTAAAGTCATTGTCTATCTTCCCCTCCAAAAAATAAGTCTGTTGGCTCTACTTTAATGGTTCATCACACCATTAAACTCCTGTTAATTTGTATAAGATATGTTGAGTAAAAACAATAAATTGTCTTCAATTATGATATAAAAAATATGAAATCCAAGCAAGTTTAAAGCAGAAAAGATTCACCTTTGTCAGTTACCATGGATTTGTTTCACGAGAGAGAAAAGATTCATGACTCTCACATTGTGCCTTGTTTTTTCAAATCTGTATGATATTGTATTTCAAACCAAATAAGTATAATCTTTACCTTTGATATATGGATTAGTCTTCAATTAATATTCATTGGGGAATGAAGGACAAAAATAGATAGCATAGTATATATTTTTCTTTATGTTTCATTTTGTTTATATGTTTGATTGTTTTTAATCTATAGGCTTTTTTTATATGCATCCAGAGCCTAGGAGTGGGCAGTGTTACAATTGTGTGACTCAGAGAAGCAGACTAAGAAATACAGATGAAACCTTATGTAAGAGGTTTCTTTAAGAGGAGAAAACAATACGATTTTCTAAGTGTCAAAGTGGCTTAGCTGCTAGATAAGTTTTAATACAGAAAATAGAGTTCCAAGACTATACTCTTATTTAAAAACTTACATGAGACTTCTACACTCTTATTTATTTATTTTTTTACACAGAAGATGCTTTGAAATATTTCTAGAAAATCTCCAAAGATGTATTTTGGGTACTGTACAGGTAGGTAGTTTTTGGAATATTTAGTCGGAATATTAATACAAATATCCTAGTTTAGAGTATATCATTTCATACTATTAATATGTCAGTATTGGAAATCAGTGTGACATATTGTGGAACACTAATAATAGATGCTCAGAAAACTAATTAATTATGTACTGGAAAAACTTCATAACATTTTTAGTACATATTCTATGTGTTGGGGTTTTTTTTGAGAAAATTAAGTGACAATAGAAGGATCATTTATCAGTGGAATTTGTCATTGTTTCAGGGGCTTTCCATCAAGAATCTCCTTTTACTAGGTATTTTAAATGATGTTGAATTTAATTTAATATTGCAGGCTACAGTACACATACACACATAAAATCACACACTAATTTATATGCAAATAATATATTTACATATAATAATATATATTGTATATAAACATGCATTTGTAAATAACCCATAAATATTATATATGATATATAATATTTATGTGTAAATAATTTACATAAAATTCTTTTTGAATTTCACTATGTTCATTGGCAGTGACTTAAAATTTCCAATTGCTTCTGCTGTTCAAGGTTATAAAGTTGAAAGATATTTAGAAGAATATCTTGAAAATGAGTTTGCCAGCTAGGGACTTGCACTTTCAGTATTTGACCTACACTGGTGTCAAGTATTTTGAATAGTTAGCAAAGCTGAAGAGGACACTTAATTAGGGTCCTTCTGTGCTAGAGTAGTCCTCCCCACCATGTAGGAGACATTGATTTCAATAACAACTACCACTCCAAAATAAGTCTCTGAAACTCTGTGTTTGTGGTTCCTTGCCTTTGAGTAGTAGCTAGTTTAATCATGACTTTTATAAAAAGAGAGAAAAGTGGAAAGCACACTATTCTGTTAAGGGTTTTACTTACCTGTGCTGACTTTTTAAAGACATTGTTCTACTTGGTCCACGTGACTGTTGATATCAATAACTAGGTTTTATATTTCACATTTTTTCAAAACAAAAAATAAACTTATTAAAATGAGCAGATTTTGAGGATGTGATTGGGGACAAATACTTAACTACTGGCTATCCAAAAGCTCACAACCTGGTGGAGAGAGAGAGAAGGACACAGGCAATTTCCATGCAATATGGTAAGTGGAAAAAATAAAAAGTGTCCTGTGTGAAGATATAACTGAGAACAAAGCCTAATCTCAACAGAGAAAAGGAAGTTTAACCTAAAAAAGGACAAGTAATTGCTTTGGTGTGTTAATTAGAACAAGAGGAAGGATAAAAATTATAAGTGGAAGGAAAATAATTGCAAATGCTTTGTGGAACAGAGCAAACAAGTGGATTTGGAACAGGGTATGTAGGGAGCAGAGAGTTTGTGAGGAGGAATGGATGACCAGGGAAGGCTGATGCCAGACACGTAAGCATAGAAAACACTGATGAAGTATGTCAGGCTCAGGCAGAGGCTCATGAGGAAAGATGAAAAGTGGTCTATCTAGGTAGAGTTTAAATTAGATTTGGGACTCAGAACTAAGTCATTCTGTAGAGTGCAGTAATAGGAATAGAAAGCTTGGAGTTGGGGATATGTTAGTAATTCGAACAGAACATGATAATGGATTCAACTCAAATGATGATAGTAGACAAAATTAAGTGGATTCTAAGCCACTGAAGATAGAATTTGGTGATTCCTTGGCTGTGATTAATAAGAGAGAAGGGAAAATCAAGAGGGCCACAGGGTTGTAGTTTAGGAAACTGGATGAATCAAAATGGTGCCTGTCAGTAGAACATATAGTCCTAAGGGGAGACATTATGGAGAGATGGTATATGCATAACTAGTTCAAATTGTAATTGTTGAATCTCAGGTGTTCGGTGTCTCATTGACATATCAGTGGGTTGTTGTATGTATTGTCTTCGCACTGATGTAAAGTCTACTGAGATCCAGGCTGATATTTTTCCTGGGGGCAGTCCCTAAAACGGGAACACAATTGAAGCCAAAGTTTCTAATTCTGTCACTACTTAGGATTAGGTATATGGCCATAGCCAGGTATGAATAACATGACAGTGTTTAATCTGATTTATATGCATCTGTGCTTGCCACTTATTTTCTCAAGGCATATGCTCATATGTTTTTTTAAAAATTTATTATTAGTAGAAATCCTTTGAACTCTATGGCACATTGCTTCTTTTAAATGTAATTTTCAGAAGTTTATTTGTTCAATAATCAACACACAATAAGCAGGTATAATATTTCTCTTTATTACCACACACCAATCTTGGAGGCTTTGTTCTGAATATCTTTTAAATATGCTTATTGGATCACTGTTTTTGCATAAAATTTAATTTTAAAAAATAATCTCATTACATTACTGTTTAGTTGGAAGAATAATATGTTTGGGGGAAGTCTCAGCTTTAAACACACTTCCAGGTTCAAAAATTGCAAACATTATAAAACCTTTCTGAAACATTCCCTGTAATTGGTAGCTGAGAAAATTGCAGTTAATCAATTTACCTTTAACATCATGTTGGTGACATTTTTATGTCAGTTACTACAAATCAGGGTAGTGGGAATATTAAGGAACTGAGGAGACCTAGTGTTGAATGATGACTCTTACCTGTACATTTCAGGAGTGTATTAATTGGACAACTTTAATTTCTAAAGGTTTATTTTCTCACCCAGTAATAGAAAAGAGAACACTTGACTTTCCAAACAAATAGAAACATCTAAAGATTAAAATCACAGTAAAGAAATTATGTTTATAATTTTGTCACCTGCAGCTACACTGTAAATATGTGTTATTACAGCATTGGTTGGCTTTGCTCTCTTTTGAGCACTTCTAATTCATTAGGTCTGCCTGTTTATAGCAATTGACTCCCCCCATCACTCTCAAAACACATTGACTGGTGGTAAATAGATTTATCTTTAAAAACATTTCATACTCCACCTACCATTCACCCTATATTAGGCAACACTGATCAGGATTTGAGTTGCTTCTTTTTTCCCCCACTGAGTTCCTATCATTGGTTGGATAGAATTTTGGTTGGAGACCAGTCCTTTGCTTCTGGGTTGTAATGTGTAAGAGCTTTTGGGGTTTTAGAAAGGTGTGTCAACTAAATATTTTTAGAAGGCTGAATTAATATTGTAAAAATTCTGGTGAGTCTTGATTATTTTTAAAAGTGTTTTTTAAGTACAGACGTATTTTCAATATTGATTCCTAGTGCTAAAGAATCAAGTTACTAAGATGAAAATAATGAATCTACATAAACTAGCCTTAGAAATAACCTGCCGCTAGCTTGTAAGCAAAATGGTTATTGTATGTTTTTGACACATAAATATAAAGTGATGCAACACATTTAACTTTAAATTATTCTTCATGGTTGAACACCCAGTTTCAAATTTATTAGTTTATAATATCTTATAAATGTTAAAACACCATGCTGGCTACCAAGAATGCACAGGACAATCTTGAAAATACTGGCATGCCTCTAATTGCAAAGTTGTTTCCTCAAGCACATACTTCCTTTGTAATTTTTCTTTCGTAGCCCATCTCTACAGGTATTGTACTATGCAATATATCATGTTAAAGGGCTAGTCATTACTTTGATGCATGAGATTAATTTTACTGGTTAGAAAGGCATGGCTGTTACAGCAGTTTTAATAAAATACATAATTTAGGCAAGTATGTAACAACACTTTTTTACACATTAATGTCCTTCTGTGATGGTGTTTCTGTGTATTTTAGCTAATAAAGCAAACAAAAAGAGCAAATAAGGCAGGGCACCTGATAAGAAGGATAAAATTAACTTGGAAATAGAAAACCAAATTTATATTTGTATATCACTAAAATGAATATTGGAGCTTTTAGTACATAAAGGGAGAGTATGAATCAATGATTCCTTTTTTAGTCCTTATTGGACTCTATGTAGGCTAGCTTCTGTGTACCACCAATCTGAGTTTTCAATGCAAAATGAGAACTTTGATAGCCCGGCCTCAAAAACCATTCAGTTTTACAAGGGGTGTGTGTGTGTGTGTGTGTGTGTGTATTTCATAAATATATGTCTTTATGCATAAAATTATAAACATTTTTATAATTCTTAAGGCTAATAACAATAATTCCCAATATTTGCTAGTATAAGTTGCATATTGCATGTAATTCTGGGTGATGAAATGTACCATTATGATTATTGTTGTTAAAGGGCACTACTAAATTACTCTTCCTCTTCTTCCTCACATCTTGGCATTTACCTACCAGAAGGACTTCGAAACAATGTTCAAGTTGATATCATTACTATATAAGCATAATTATACATTCATTATCATTTAATAGTCATTTACAAAATCTGAGGCTAGGTGAGGTAGATGATGCACCTAGGGTACCCCTCTAATTATTGACTCAGTAAAAATCAGAACAACGACAGGTCCCCAAGTCCCAACATAATATCTTACCACTGCATCATATTTCCTAGTTCCTTTACTTATTTTATACTAGCACTCAAAATGTGGTGATGCTTCCAATAATTGGAAAACTCATGGACTACATTAACCCCTTGATGTAAATGATGAAATACCATCCTGCCTCTTGGTCTTCACATGGCTTGATTCACATTAATTTTGTTAAGGTGCTGCCATTTATGGTTGAGGTTGCTCAGCAATCTTTCATCGGCTATGTCGTGGTTCTGATCATAGATACTATGATCTGTACCTTAATTTGGGATTGTGGTTGCCTTAAAATGTCTGTATCTAGAGCACACTAGAATGACTAAAAACTGGAAGAATCCTTGATTATCTGCTTGGTCCACCATTATATGCTGAACTGCTCAAAACAGTGAAGCGTCTCTCCAGGGATTGCATTGAATAATTAATTTTCTGGAATAGCTCGCTTGGGTACAAAAGTTTAGTTTCTTACATAATAGGTATATGACCATTGCAATGTTAAACTCCTTAACACTTCATGTGCCAATGTGGAGAGTACATACAATATATATCAGCTTCCTAGCATTGGCATAACACATTATCATAAACAGGGTGGCATAAAAGTATTTACTTCTAGTCCTAGAAGCCATATGTCTGAAACCCAGGGGTTAGCTAGATTGGTTCCTTCTGGAAGCTCTAAGAGAGAATTTGTCCCATACTCCTCTCTGTAGCCTTGGCAGTGAATCATTGTTCCTTGCTTTCACATTTTACTATAAACAATGAGAACCCAGGCTGTACCTTCATCATCTTTCTTGGAACTCTCTTAGACATATATCCAACCTCATCACTTATACCAACAGTAGAACATCCAACAGTAGAAAACAATTCAGTTAAGTTTTCTGACACTTTGCAACAAGGATCATGTTTCTTCCAACTTACAATAACATGTTCCTGATTTGATGTTGTGACTCACCAAAAACAATTTTAACGGTCTTACCTCCACCAATATATGTTTATAACAATCTGTGTTTCCTACGATGATGAAAGCTTTTTGTACAGTGCTCTTCATTTTCACCTGAGCCCTCCCCAGAATAGTCTTTAGCATTCATGCGTCTACCAATCATCCTGTCACAATGTCATTTTTCCCCTTCATGTGCCTCTAAATTCCCCCAGCCTGTATTTATTAACCAAAAACTAAAGCCACTTCTTCATTTTTAGATATATTAGGTATTCATTACAATAGTAACCTACCTCCTGCATACAAAATCTTTATTGGTTCCCTAGGGCTGCCATAGCAAATTGCAACAAATCAGATATAAGACAATATTTACTTTCTCAAAGTTCTGGAATTCAAAAGTCAAAAATCAAGTATTAGTAAGACTGACAAGGTCAGCTTCCCTGGAAGCTCTGAGAAAGAATCTGTTCCGTGCTTCTCCCTGGCTTCTTGTGACTGACAAAACCCTGGCACTCCTTGGCTTGTGGAGTCATTGTTCTCATCTCGCCTCCACCTACACATGTCTTTCTCTTTCTCTGGTTTTCTACCTGCCCCCAGACCCCATGTGTCTCCATGTGTCTCCTAAAATTTCTGTGTTCTATAAGGGCAATTTCCTTGGATTTAAGTTCTTCCCTAATCCAAGATGATCTCAACTAACTTGATATTCTTACTTTAATTAGATCTGAAAATATGTTTTTCCAAATAAGGTCATTCTCAGATATTTGGGGGGATAAGACTTGAACATATCTGTGGGGATTCAGCTCACTACCATTTGGGTGACTGTTTGAACTGGCATGAAATACACCTCAATAAATGATATCTGTAATTAGTGTTTATCAATAGTTTAATTCATTGTTATCATAGTCCCACCATAGCACCAAAAAGATTTAAAAAATATGAAACCACTATAAAACATAATTCACTTGTGTTATGTAACAAAATGCATGCTGTGAGAGATAAATGCTGAATCAGAGCAGGAAGACATTAGTGGTAGGTGGCTGTTGTAGTGACTGAAGATTCTTAAAGAAATGAGTAGTTTCTGTGCATTATTAAAGAATGGGGAAAGTGTTGTGATTGAGGTGGGTAGATCGTTAGATCTAATATGGCAATTACAGGTGTGATTGCAAATTTCAAGATACGGTTACACTATTGAATATATTTCATGCATCAAAGAAAAGTATCAGTGGTGTCCAAAAAATATGGAAAGGTTAAAATGGTTGTCTGACAATTTGTCTGCTTAATAGTTTAGTTTACCAAGTCTCTTAGTTATTAGGTTTGACTAGAAATAGTAGCGACCACCAGTAACAGTAGCTTTACAAAACAGAACTACATTTCTTTCATGCAGGAATTCAAATGTATAGAAACATACACACAAAATTCATTACTTTCATCTTGTTTCATATTCTATCACCTCCACTCACAAGGTCAACCTACTCCAAGTTTGCTGATCCACAATAACCATCTCATTTTCCACCTGGTCTTCAGGAAGAGACAAGTCAAAGAAGGCACAAAGAGGGAGGCATGCTCTCTTTTAAAGAACATCCCTGGAAGTGACATATACCTCTACGTAATTCCCATGAGTCAGAATGTTTTTTACAAACCCACATCTAGCAATGAGGCAAAAAAAAAAAAAAGCTACATGGGTAGCAAAATATCTGACAGTCTATTTATATCAAAGAAGTGAAGATAATATTAAGGTTCTGCCAAAAGCTATGAGTTTAGAAACTAATTATAGTGACATTCCATTCAAGCTTCTATTACATACATTCAGCCTCTCTCCTAGAGGGAGAAAAAGAAATCTAAAGCCTTAAATGGTTATGTTATTCAACTCAACCTCCAAAATCTGTATGTGATATACAGTCCCAGCTATCAGGTTCAATATATGATATCTGGGTTATTGTACTCTGACTTCTATAAGTAACAATCCAGTAATTTTTTTCAAAACATACAATAAAAAATAATAGCAAACCATTTAACTTGCCAGGCAAAGAGACACACCAGTGAAAAAATTCAGAGTGGTTCAGAGGTGTCTAACCACTAGAAAGGGTGAAAAGCATACTATGCTCTTCTTAGTTATGCTAATGAGATTGGAAATGTGCTCTCTAATTAGGAAGAAATAAGTTTAGAAGTCTGCATACAAATGATTAAAACAAGAACCCTTGTTCCTTGGTCAGGCCAGAGAGGTTCTGGCATAGCGGGGTCAGTGAAAGATCATTTTATTTTTAATAGCTTTTGTTGGTGATAATGGCTGTGATAAAACACAGCAGTTGGTGTTAACATTTTCTATTCAGGTACTGCTGTAGGTAAAAAATTTGCTTTACACCTGTAAATTGAAATCCTTGTTATGTGTCCCTAACACATTCACTATACAACTGTGTTGAGGTAATGAGTAACCCATTTCAAACCGGCATTCAGAAAAAGGGAGAATGGGACACACAAGACAGTCGTTAGTCTGGGACGGTATTAAAGGCTCCTTGCACTGGCAGGTACGGTTAAGTCCTGTTAGACCATCTGCTAGTGGACGGATTTGCTCTCTGGCAGGAGTTACCTTTTTATTGTCCTCTATGGCCTCTGGATCCCTGTTTCTGGAAGGTTTATTTTTATCCATTATAATTTCTGTCCACATGTGAAGTTGGCAATAAAACAGATGTCCTTTTTAGAAGCTGAAGGGCTTTAAAATGACAATTATATTGATGTAGGTTTGTTGGCCTAAAGAATGCTTTGAGGGGCTGCGGGCTTGACTTGCAATATTTTTTATCAGTTTATATTCTTTGTTTTTGTTTTCTGCAATACAATTCTCAAAAAAAAAAAGTTTCTTAAATTTTTTGCTCTTTGTCATATCCATTTGAATATGTATATACCTTTTAAATCATAAAACTGAAAAGTTTGACATGTTACCCTAACTTGTATAGATAGAAGAATAATTAGACAGATAGATAAGTAGATAAGATTAGATGTGAAGATAAATAGAGAGGTATATCGATGCACACCACACAAACATATTAGCAGAAACACCAGATACTGATCAGAGTCAAAAGAAAAAAAAAACTGTTTTATTTACTCACAGATCCCTGCCGCTGCTGATTCCCCACGCCCTAGTCCCTCATGTGGCTACGTAATAAAAGCCAAGCATGCCGTGAGCATACAACGTGGACTGCACCCCAGGAGAAGACCTCCAAAATTCTGTATCTTGAAGTTTACGGAGGGGCTGACAAATCTCCTCCCCTCTGGAGTTAAGAGAAAGAGCTTATCTTTTATTCTGTGTAAACAGATCTTCTCTTGGGGGAGGTGGAGAAATTCTATAACTAAGAATGTAAACTTTGTCTCCTGGAGAAATGAGAAGGGCTTCATTATTCTTTGAAAAGTAACCCACGTCTCTGGTGAAAGGAGAAAAAAGGTTCCTTATGTTTACCACCATTAGAATACAGGGATGAGATAGTACTATGGGGGAGAAAAAGAAAAGAGATCCTTTATTAACATAGCAGGCAGATTTCTTTTGCCTAGGGGGTCTAGGTCAAACAAAGACACCAAGAAATTCAGGGAGGATTGCCTTACAAAACCACCAATCATCTTAATAGACACAAATTTTAAAGATGAAGACTTACATGATTTGGGTTTCATTCACAACCCCGTTTCTCCTAATTTTGTGATTGGTAACTAGAAATAATTTTAAAAGGGGCTTGGTGTGAAGAAGCAATCCAAATCGGGTACTTCACCGGGCTGCCGTTCATTGTTTGGCTAAGAACTCCTTAGGGCAGGTGCTAGGAAAAGACCCGAGGCACAGCCTCATCTCCTGCTAAGGCCCCACCCTGAGAGCTTCAGCTTGGAATTGCCTCCCTGTGCGCGGAGCAGCGTTACCTTCTCAACTCAGCAACGCGCCACATTGCTGGACACCCCGAGAAGGCCTTCCTTACCGTGACTGTGCTCCCCCTCATCTCTCTCACATGTGCTTGCATGCGCTTGAGTTATTCTCTTCCTTACCGGACTTTCTTAAGAGCGTCAAGAGTAGTTAATACACAACACATTTTAATTGTCTCCGTGTTACTCTGATAGGGCTTTCATAAAATGGCAGCTCAGCCTGGGTGGCTTACACGACGGAAATTTATTTCCTCACAGTTCTGGATGCCAGAAACCCAGATCAGGTGTCCGCAGGCTTGACTTCTTCTGTGGCCTCTCTTCTTGGCTTGTAGAGGGTAGCCGGCCCTTTTCTCCATATTTCTTCCCATGGTCATCCTTCTGTTTGCATGTTTCCTAATTTCCTTTTATAAGGACACCATTCGTATTGGACTGAAGACTACACTAAGGACTTCATTTTAAATTTATAATCTGTTTAAGGGCTTTATCTTTGAATACAGTCACATTTTCAGGGTACTAGGGGTTAGTGCTTCAACATACAATTTTAGAGAAACCCGTTTTAACCCATAGCAATTTCTTATAACTTCATCTATGACGTCACCAGTATCTGATCTGTCTTTGGAGGAAAAACAGGGAACTTTTATCATATTTTGCTACTGCATTACAGGTTCATAATATGAGTCCTTGCCATCTGCTGCTGAATAACTTCCATTAAGCCAGTGAAATGTTCTTTTGTAACAACCCAGTTCTAAGCTTTAAAATTGTATCAATTAGCTTAGTTTCATATGTAAATGACAAAGATCTCCTCCCACTTAAGAGTGTTTTAAATGACAAATATCATATGATCTCACCTATAAGCGGAACCTAATTGACGAAACAAACAAATGAGCAAAATAGAACCAGATATTTGGCAATAAAGAACAAGCTGACAGTGACCAGAGGGGAGGGGGGAGAGGGATAACGGGATAAAGGAGGGGAGCGGGCAAGCCAGGGAACATGAGTAGAGGACTCACGGGCACAGGCAACGTGGGGGACTGACTGTGGGAGCTGGGGGTGGTACGGGCTAGGGGTGAGCAATGGGGAAAGACGGAACAACTGTAACTGAACAACAGTAAATCAAAAAAAATAAAAATTAAAAAATAATAAAAATAAAAGTGCTATAAATGAAGCACACAATTCTCAAGTAAAACTTCTTACGCAGGCGGTACAGGCTGGTAACTGGCCAGCTCCACGTGTCCCAGGGAGCACAGGCCCTTTGCACCTTGTTGCCCTCCGCCCGTTTCCCCTTATAAGGCAGCTCAGGTGCTGGGGAGGTTCACTGCCTCCATCTGCCTCTTCTTCCCACTTCCATACAATCTGCCTTCCACACACTGGGCTGTCAGTTGTGGTTTTAATCCAAAGTTCTCTCTTTGTTCAACAGAGGTGAGTGAGATAAACCCTCCTACATACCTCTCCAATTTCACTGTTGTAATAGTAAAAGGACTAATAAATAATTTTAATTTACTTAATGGCACTCAATTAGTACTCTGTGTGAAATGAAACTAAGCACTTTTAACTATTCATAGTTATTTAATCTTCAAAAACATTATCTTCATTTTACTAATGAATAACTTGAGGCAGATGGCTTTTCAGTATTTTGTCCATTACAAAGTCAGTAATGATGCAAAAGCAGTTGTCAGAGAGATTAAGGAACCAAACAGGTGAAGACCAAGTGTCAAATTTATTAATTACTGAAAGATCGAAGGATGGCATGTAAATGTAATTTGTGGTTTCCTAAGAGTCATCTTAAAATAAAATCAGCCAACAAAACCTCAGGGTTCTCAGCAGACTGGAGGGACCCTCAGTTCAGGCAGGATGGACAGAGGAGAAAACCCAGAGGAGGCCAACTCATTCACCCCAGGCTTCTCCCCAAATGCCATCGATTAAACCTCTCTTGCTGGACTAGACGGAACGAATGGGTAGGACAGGAGGCCTGAATTTTGACCCAAGTAAATGGGCCTTCACTTGGAAACCTGAAGCATGATGAGCAAGCATTGCCCTCTGACGTTGTACCCTCGCTGGTTCTGGCCCTTGTCCCTCTGGTTCATTTTTGGTGGCCCCTTGCTTAATTCTCAGGTCCAAGTATGTATAACAGTGATTTTCAGCCATTATGCTGTGGCACACAAGTAGGCCATAAGAAATGTTAAAACCTGCAATGCCTCACTATTTAGTCAGGAAGACTGACCTTTTGTCCTTCAGATTGTCAAATTAAAAAAAAAAAGGCAACGGTCAACACAACAATATACATCCAGCGAGAATGAATCAAAGTTGTACCCTCTTTTTTGTCAGATCAGCAAAAAATATACTTTTGGGTGTGCTGCAGAATTTTACTAATTACTGTATGTGTGCCACGAGATGAAAAGTTTGAAAATCACTGATATATAACCTAATAATATGATATATAATTATTATATTACATGTAATGGAAAATATTCTTTACAGTTTTAGTCACCATATTATTTTAATTTAAAAAGACCTTACTGCTTGATAGAAAGTGATTCTGTTTTTATTTTTAAAGTTTGTATAATATGAATGCATTTGTTTTCTTAGGTTCCCTGCTGTTGTTTATCTAATTTGATTGGTGTATATATATTTTTAAATTTTATTTATTTATTTTTAGAGACAGGAAGGGAGAAAGAAAGAGAGGGAGGGAAACAGTGTGTGGTTGCCTCTCATGCACCCCCAACTGGGGACCTGACCCACAACCCAGACCTGTGCCCTGACTGGGAACCTAACAGGCAAGCCTTTCATTCACAGGCTGGCACTCAATCCAATGAGTCGTGCCAGCCAGGGCATTGATTGGTACATGTCGACCACAGCAGTATTCATGGGGGAAAGATTTGAGTCCTTACATGATTTACTACTTTCAGTTCTGACTTACACAGTGACATCTTAAAATAATTTTATTAGTCATAAATAGACATTTTATATTGATTGTTTAGGAGAGGATAATTATTTTACTTGCAATGTGTTTTAGACAGTATACGTACCCTTTTAATATACAGCTATATAATATTTCATCTGTAGTCATAAAAGCGAATCAGCATGAAAGATAAACTCTCTCTCAGTAATGTGAAGAGGCCTAAGAATCAGGAATTTTTTTTTTTCATATCACTCCAAAGTAACTCAAATAAAACTTGGTGAAACAAAATTTTGATGAGGTTTTTAATATATATCTGCACCTAATAACTGATGTTCAGTATATATTTGTTGAATAGGTGAACTACTAAGAAGTGATTAATTACTCGGAATATTTTTATTTTACCTTTGAATTTTGAATAAATATTCTTACTACTTGGAATAACTTTCCTTCATTCTCCTTACTTATCCTTGAGGTCTCATTTTGAATGCCACCTCCTATAGTAAGCATCCCTAATGATAGCAACCTGTCTTCTAGAACACTCTGCACTTAACTCTATCATAGAGAAAGACACAGCACTCTTCCTTGATCTACCATAGAATGACATCATTTTGTTCTTAGCTCTCTCTCTCTCTATTTTTAAAGAGTGCCTTTGTTTTAATTCATGGTTTAGTGTGTAGTAAATTTTTTAACAGATTTTTAGTTGTATTTTTCCATTACCATTTAGCCCCCATATACCTGCCTCCTCCCCCATTCACCAACCACACTGTTGTCCATTTCCATGAGTCCTTTTTCCCTGGCTCCCTCAAAGGAGCTGCAACCCTCTACAACAAAGTCTAGTAGAGAATTTAGCAACATTCCATCCAATCAAGTTTTATTCCAACCCTGCACCTTTAATAAGTAGACTTTTTTTCCACATTAACATTTCAGTCATGTTTTTAAGGTCTAGATATTAAGACTGCTATTTTTAAGTTCCCAGAGTCTTTGGGCATAACTTATGTTTATAATTGTAGTTTAAAAAGTACTGTGCTAGGATGATTTATACACAGCCTCACATGAGGCTTTGCATGCAAGCAAGTTTTGCCCTTCTATACTTGGCCACAATTTGTCCTTCCCACTGTTAATACAGCAAATGTCAAGGCAGCTGCTGCTCTAAACCGAGAGGGTAGAACTTTTTAAAAAAGTGATTAAAAATTATAGATGTGTAATTTATATATAAATATTCCACACATACATATATATCCATATATAGTTATACCTCTCCCTATATATATTCACATATATCTGTATATACACAAATATACTCATATACAGATACATGTATTTGTATATAATTATATTTATATAAGTCTATACTTGTATATAGTTATTCTATCAATCTATATAGAAGATGACTATATAAAATATTTTAAGGATTACAAGTATAGACAGATATGTATTAATTTTACTTTATTTTTAATAATTTATATGAGAAAAGCTTAAGAATTTTGATGTGCTCTCACAGAGAAAAATTGCGATCATTTGAAGTTTAAATATTATTATATAGTTACTTGCTATTTAAAGAGTTGAATGACACAACTTTTAATTTTGCTGACTTTATTATTGCAAATTCAAAATTGGTAAGCCACATTTTATCTGCTAAGAAGTATGAGTTTAAGAATAATGAACTATAAATCCAATGGATGATATTTATTTTTAGATTTCTATTTTTGAGTCCTGATAATAAGTATTAAAAATGTTTTCTGAATTTAATTGTAAGCAGGTTTGGAGTTTTGTTAAAAATATCTTACTTTCATGATACCCATTCCTTTGACAATAAGCATTTTTCATAAATTTTCAGAGGCTTTTACACAAGCCTTCTTACAGGTATATGTAGAAAAGGGCTAAATAGCATATGTCTCCAAACGTGCTAGAATATCTATGAGCCTATGCCAACAGGTCACCTATGTCTATATTTTTACATACATTGTCTTTAATGGTCACTTTTTCTCTCAAAAGTTATTTTGGCTACATTATCAAATGTTAAAAATCATAGTATGATTTAGTTTCTCTTTTGCATATACTTTCTTGTAAATGGATAAAATTTAAGTACATTTTCTGTCATAGATTATATGTGCATATCAAAGAATACATTTACTTTCTTGCCTATATTGATATTTCAAGTAAAACTTACTTTTACTTGAATAAGAATGTTATTTATTCTTTTCCTTAAGTAAAATCATAAAAACCACTACTTCTTCAAACTGATATTAAATCCTTACATGACTGTGCATGGATTTCAATTTCCTATGGATTTTACATGCACATATAATATACATATATATGAAACTTGGCAATACATAAACTATTTTGTATCACATAACTTATTTCAGCTAGTTCTTATCCATCAAGGTATTTTTCCTTACTTGAAAAAGTAAAATGAAGTGGAGGGAAGGTGGCATTGTTAAGGTCATATTAATCTATAATAAATTAGCTTTAATGTGCCAAATAGTAAGTCCACCCCAAAAGCTCGTCACTTTTCATTTTATGTATTCAGGCAAATGAGCCTGGGAGACTGATAGCCACCCAGGAGGACATCACTCTTGAAAGCCCAAATGTAGCATAAAGGAGACGGACGTTAGTTGGAGCTTACAGTAATCTCAGAGGATCTTTATAGGTATCAGCTTAGTCATAAATTCAACAAAGAACCTTGTTTGCCCTCAGCTGTCAAGAATCATAAGAAAAGATGTTTAAATGCTTTGAAAAACTTTAATGGATGGCCATTTGTTTGAACTCCAGCTGGGGCACTTTGCTTGTATTATTTCCCTTTCTTGAAAGCATTACAAAAAATAAATATAAACCCTCCGGCTATAGATTTTCATAGCTACTCAGTGTTTCTTCTGTAATTCCAAATATTGATCAAATTGCATTTAAGAGTTATCAGAAGAGTTATGTTTAAGTTAATATTTATATCCCTTCCCAAAAGCTTTTCACATTTGGGTGGTTATATTCTGCTTAGAATAAAAGTTACTGTAATTTTAAGAACTTTTTAAATTGACTATGTTGTCAATAACAACACTACTGGACATAATATGTCATAAAATTTTGTTAAAATGCTTCAAACAGATTTATTAAAAATACCTGGTATCAAATAATAACAAATGAAGACATTATAATATTCTTTTTTCCATGTCTTAGAATTTTCAATCTTGATCAATGTTATCAAACCTTACCATAAAATACTTTTGTAAACTTTATCTCGGAAAATTATATGTTGGCCTTTACTTATTTGTTATTCTCAAATAATTGCCATATAATCACTATTTAAACACCTCTTAATAAAATAAAATATTTTATTTTAATAAAATACCTTATAAATTGATATAATTTAATTTTTGAGTTCTTTGCCTCTATGCTTTACATATGAAAAAATAGTACTTTTCTGTTGCATATGTTTGAATACTATAGAGTATGAAGTAAAACTCAAAGGGAAGCAAATTACTTGCTTTTGAAACCAAAGTCAGACTTCTGTGTTCTTGAAGTCTTATCCCACAGTGAGGTCATCTTCCTAGAATCTGTCTAGCAGAGACTCTCTTTTGATGCATGTAGCTTTTAATAAGGTCCAACTATTATTACTCTGAGTTAAATTTACCAGAATCACTACAGTAAGGAAGAATACCTATTGAACAGTCTTATTTCTCCAAATGGAGGAATTAGAAAGGACATTTATAGGATTTGTTTTAGAGCCTGGGCTAAGTGATTGTAACACATCTTTTGCAACACTGATAATTTGTTGCATTAGACTGAGGTTATCACACTTTAAAGCGAATGTTTTGGAATCAATTATTAGTATTGTAAGCTATTTAATTAGTTCCTGTTTTAATATTGGAGCCAGTGGTTCTTCCAACATGGCACATAAAGTTGTTCTGCTTATTTTTGCCTCAGGATGGTTTAACACAGGGACAAAGAACTATGCTGGTGTCAATTATCAGCCTTCCCACTATCTCCCAACTTTTATAATCCTTCAACCTAAGCATAGAAATACATTACAGAGACATGATCAGCATAGATCCCCACAAATGTATAATGTACAGGGTGGGGCAAAAGTAGGTTTATAGTTGTGAGTATGGGAAAGAGAGTTTATTCCTGTATAATTATTTATAAATTATTGTATTAGTTTCCATACAAACAACTGTAAACCTACTTTTGCCTCATTCTATATGTATAATATATAGAATAGCCATGTGATAAATTTTTGAAAGTAGCTGTTTCAGTATCTGTGTCGGGGTTTTCTATTGTTTGCTCAAAGATTATTTGTTCTATCATTTATTTGGCTAAAAATTACACATAAACATTAAATTCTCTTGAAGTCACTCATTGGAGCATTGTTATACAGCATATACCAAAAGAAGAATTATAATAAGGATTTGTAGTTTACTTCTAAGGAAGGAGTCAAAAGAGTACAAATTAAAGTTCAAGAACATACCACATCCATCGGTCTAAAGGACCTGTGAAATTCCATTTGGTGGTATTAGTTAAATTACCTAGTTTCATGATTTTTCTTTTAATTATTTAGTAATATTGAACATAAGAGACAAGCCTATAGCATGTATATTCGATAATATTACCCTAAGGCAGTATAAACTCTACCTGAAATAGGAACTATTATTTCTACAATTGTCCTATTTGAAACACTGTCTATCCAGTTTTATGAAACCCTGAAAAAAGCATTTTACGGTTAGTGACAACTACCTAGTTCTGCTGTTCTCTGAACTATAGTGTGAAGTAGTCTGGTTACTTCCATGACTCTTCGAAAACATTTTTTTAAAGGAGCTTTGGGGACAAATTGGCATTCCAGAAATTCCTGTAGTGGTTCAAGTTTGTGAACTGATATAGAGGTTGTTTTTCTTCTTTTAAAAGTTAAATTATAAAGGATATCTCTGTCTCCTTTTTAAGACCGAGAAGCCAAAAAAAATCACACATTATGACTAAGATAATCCTGATATAGGCCTCAAGTCACTGAGATAGCAGGCCTCCAACCAGCTGGCAGATAACAGTCAATGGATTACAGTGTAACAAAGTCAGTGCCAGTCTCGTTTTTAGTCAAAGCCACCCCAGCAAGCCCGAAGATAGTTTCGGTTTAAAAGATAACTGATGTGACTTTTCCCATGTCTACCATTAACTGGGAACTATCCTAACATTCTCAAAATTCATGTCGATTGATACTTCTTTACTAAGTCATTTTGGTATTTTCTGTGTATATCAGATTGTATGTAACCCATTGGATTGGTATTGGCACATTTCTAATGGTATTTCCCTCCCTGTTCGTGACATCCTAGTCTCTTTGTAATCGTTATTAAATCACCCCAATTATAATGACAGTCCCTTTGAGAACAGGGACTCATTCATTTTCATATCCTCAGTAATGCTAACACACATTCTTGCAATTAATATAATCTCTAACCCAAGACTGATTCAGCATCAACTCTTTGAAGTAATGTTTTTCTATTTTTTAATATAAAACTAATAGTAAATTCTGATTTCACCATATTTACAAGATAAAGTAAGGCTTTTGGTTAAAGATGGTAAGTTGCATAGAGGCATACTAGCTCCATTGCCTCCTATGAAACCCATTAAAATATTTTATTAGTGTTATAAACCAACTAGCAAGGAATTCAGAAAGCATATATTATAATAAAATTTTGAGATGCACACTAAGCAAACTTACCCAGTGGACCTGAGAAATTGAAGTCTTGAAACGAATAGCAGAGGAAAAAGCCGAGAAGCTTCACAGTGCTATACTCGTACTGCAACCCTGCAGGACCTACTGACCACTCAGCAATTGGTGTGACTTAGTACCTCTGGAGAGAAGGGACAGTGGGCTTACAGCAAAAGGAGTAGTCAAAAGTTTATATAACGGGTTGCCTGGTTCTTTTAATTCATATTGCAATATGAAAGTGTCCCCCTGGTCTACACAGAAGGCTGAAGGTTGATTCTTTGGAGAAGTTTCTTTGGATTCTGAGACTTAGAGAAAAACAGATATATTTGAGGGTAGATGTCCAACATGAAAACAAAAGAATAAATTAAATAATTACACACCGAATGTTGAATCCCTATGTCCATTCCCTATCTAAAAACAAGAATGGTAATAGATATAGTATAGTCTTCAGAGGAAGAATTTTCTATTAAGATGTTGACCAATCTTCACCTAGAAAAATGGGACAATTAACCAAGATGACAACCAACATCTGAATAATAGGAGACCCAATAAAGGAAAATAATGAAAACATCTAGGAATAAAACATTACAGAAAAAAATATAAAATATCCCAGAAGATGCTTTTTCATATGGGATGTTGTCATTGAATAACCAACCCAAAGTTTGAGATGCTCTTTTCATGAACAAACAATATCTACTAATAGTATTTAAAAAGATTAATGGCTGAATTAATGGCTGAATACAGCCATGCACCACTTAACAAAAGGTGTATGTTCTGACAAATGTGGCATTAGGTAATTCCATCTTTGTGCAAACACATACACACCACCCTACATAGTGTAACCAACTACACATCTGGTGAGGTTGTATGGTATAGCTTACTGTTGCTAGGCTACGAGCCTTTACTACAGGTTACTGCATGAAACGCCAGGTTAAGTCAAGCACAGAAGTAAAATGATGCAATCAAGAGACTCGGGTAGATGAGACATGAGCTTGCTGCAGGAGTAAGGTGCATGCTGTTTTACCTCAAACATTTTTTTTAGTAGTTAAAAGACTACAATCTCAAACAATGATAAAAAGTATACTGTAGTAAATACATGAACCAATAATGTAGTTGTTTATTATTATTATCAGGTATTATGTACTACACATATTGTACACAGTGTACTTTTATGTGACTAACAGATCATCAGATATGCTTATAGCCTCATCACCACAAACACATGAGTGATGTATTGCCCTATGACATTGCAATGACTTTGATGTCACTAACACAAGTTTTTCAGTCGATTATAATTGTATGAGACCACCATCTTATATACAGTCAGACACTGCCAAAAACTTCCTTTGGTGACACGACTGTAGTAATTTTGGCACTTCTGAGATATTCAAAGTTAAAGGTTTGTACACAAAGAGCATAATTTTTAATTGACCACTGCTTGGGTGTTTGGACATGTGCATAATAGTTTCACATATTTTGAGGCAGGAGAGCCAATAAGTACACTTTTATTCTAATTCAATTTTGATGAGTATATATAAGAATGACACTTCTTCCCAAGGGAAAGATAGAATACATTGCAGTTGTGATCAACTACATCAAATTTTATTCTCTTATGTTAAAGTCAATTATCTTTTTTTCCATTTAAATGAATATTGTCATAATTTGTCTTCCTTAGTATTATAGAGGAATAAAAGGCACCTCAGGATCATATCCTTCAGTATTTCTTATGTAATACTTTCTTGAATCTCATTTGCATGCTTTATGAATATATTTATAGTACTAAAACCAAATTACCTAATGTTTTTCAGGTTGTTCATGGCAGTAAGCCAGGATTTTTTAAACTTAAGAGCATATTGACTTTGACAGTGAAGAGAATTTGAGATTTCTGTATTAATTACTCTGTTTACATAAAAAAGAACTTTATGTCATTTGTGCATTCTTATTATAAGCATTTTCAAAATTACAAGGCAATTACATAAATTGCTAAAACAGTAAGGGATACCTAATTTAATGTAGCCAGATGCACCTACATCATTATACATATATCATAAATATATTATATTAGACATTTTAAAAGTTGTGAGGTTTTTAAAATTTTTATATTTTTAGCAAATTTATTTAGGTGACATTGGTTAATAAGATTCCACAGCTTTCAAGTTTATATTTCTATGATATATGATCTGTGTATTGCATTGTGTGCCCACCACCCAAAAACAAATAATTTTCTGTCGCCATGCATTTGATCCCTGTTACCCTTTACTGCCCCCCACTCCTTTTCCCTCTGGTCACTACCTTGTTGTTGTTTACATTCATGAGTTTTTGTTTGTTTGTTTGTTTATCCAGCTGTTTTCAGTTTTATATCTCACATATGACTGAAATCACATGGTTCTTAATTTTTTCTGTCTGATTTATTTAACTTACCATGACATTCTCAAGATCCATCCACATTGTCTCAAATGGTTGTTTTAAGAATGTGTGTAGTTCTTAATGTGTATGCCTAGCTGACAATAATTAATTATATTATGAGAGATATAGTAGTTCTCTTCATGTTATACTGTATTATTATTCAATTCCACATACCATGACAGGTAAATGCTGAAAACATTGTATAATAAAACTGCATACAAATAAGATATATTTAAAAAGTCATTTTGAGTTGACTTGATTCTTTTCAGGTATTTCAGAGAGACATATTATAAGACACCTTTGATAACAAATAACTTAAAAGAGACAAAGAAATTTGGCTATTTAAGGCTTTCTGAAGAAGTAATTAGTATGATATATGCTAAAAAATCCCCAGTGAGGGTTAATCGATTTATTTTAATGTTGCTTGAGAAGTAATAATTTTCCCATTTTCTAATTCTATTAACTCAAAAGTCTCGTTATGCCTCAGCTCTCCTGTGAGTTTATTCTTATTTTTCTTATCCAGCTATACGTCGTTACCCGCATTATATATTGCTTTAGTGGTAAAATTAGCATTTCTAAAGATGTAGTGGGCTTTGCAATTTATCAAACATATTGTACACATTCTGCCACTAGAGCCTAATAACAATCCCTTGAAAGTTATGTTATTATTTCCAGTACATTATTAAGGAAGCAAGTGAGGACTAGAGATTTAAGGTAGGACAGCAGATAAATGGAAAACATATTCTTAAAGCACAGATCTTTCAACACTGATTTCAGTAAAATTCCTGTTATTACACAGTTTTCACTATTTTTTTTATTACCTAGGTAAATGAGTCATTTAATCATTTCAATGATTTGTTTCTTGTCCAATGGGTGATGCAAACTTGGATCATGGCTTTGGTAATTCACAGTAATTTGAAATTTTGGAAATATCTGTTGTCTTTCTATCTAGAAATAGCTAAGGTTCTGGTTCCATATCTACTGACTATATTTACCCACAACACACACATTTGCTTTCCTAACATGCAGACTAACTGAACATTAATTTTACCCCAAAACAATTTATCCTAGAGTTTGATCTCTTTCCATCAGTTTTATTTTGCTATGACTTAACATTTTTTCTTAAAATACAGGAAAAGAGTTTGTTTTTTTTTTCCAAGAATACAGTGAGTTTCTCATTACAATTCTATAACCCTTCATGACTCTTTGTTTTTCAGGCTCTCTATGGTATTCGCTTTTAAAATTGCTAAATGTGTGTTTTAGTCTCATTATGATACTAAGTAAACAGGTACATCTATAAAACAATAGATGGATTTATTAGATAAAAACAAATAGCATCCATTCCATTATCTTTGACTAACTTTAGGAATTCAAGTAAAAGTACTTCATCAGACCTTAAATGTAGGCATATATTAATGATTACCCTTTGTAACCTATACAGACAATCTTTAAGTTCTAAGTAGGAACTCAACACTAGGAAATTTGGATGAAATGTGGTATAGTTCCCCAAAAGAGTAATACAATTTAAGTATTTTGTTGCTATTGATTTTCCTCTTAAGAAAGATCAGTGAGTCAAATGAGGAGTGCTATTCAGTATTCATAGAAAAATACACAAAAGAAAAGTTCTTTTGAGTGTTAAGTATTTATACAATAATCCTCCCTTTGTTTTTGAAATTATATTAGTGGGTATTTAGATGATTTAAATACTCATTCATAATTCTTTATATCCATCTGATCCAAAAGTTTATTTTTCTCCAACTCTATAAACTATATGATCTTACTTATCAAAACTACTTTCACTATATATGTCTATGTAGTTGAGTTATGATACTGCTTCTTCAGTTAATGGTAGCATTCCAAGACATCCATCATTAGCCAAACCAAAAAATACTGCATAAATATTTGCGAAGAAATGGTTTTTGGGCAAGCTATAATAATATATGTGATCTATATTTATCAGAGGAAAAATATGAATTTTAAAAATGAGGAAAAAGTCCTTCAGCTGATTCCCTTCCAGTACATTAATGCATCATGTCTTGAATTTCAATGGCTTCCGAATAACAACTTACTCCTTCTCCATACCCAGCGTTTCTACCTGTGCATGTTATAGCGATCCCGTGCCAGGATGCTAATTTTCAGGACCCATACTAAATGTATTAAAATATAAATGTTAGACCTGCAAGTAGTGAGGGAAGGAAATTTTTGGTCATAAAATATAGTTTTCTAAATATTAAAAATATAATATGAAATAATTTTTCTCTTTTAATAAGTGAAATATTATTTATAAATTAAACTGTACAAAATTCCTAGCTAATTTTACTAGATTAGTTATGCAGCAAAATATGAATTTCCAGGTGTAACAGATCACCTCAGGTATTGCAATGCCACTGAATTAAATGCAGCATATGTGAGCCTGTAGTGTTTGGAATTTCGGGTACCATTGACCCTTCACCCTTTATGGTTTGAGGAGCTGAGACACAAGTGTCAGTAGTCAAATAAGAAATGAAACAGAACTCTATTGTTACTGAAAACTGAGAGCATCGCATGAGGGATTTGGCACATGGAGTGTGGTATAGAAAGGAATAGACTCTAAGGCAAAGAAGAAGCACAGGAGAGAAAGTGAGGGGGTGGGAATAAATGACATATCCTTGCTAAGCAGTTGTGAAACATTTAGTCCAACCAATTTAATAAGAGTAAAAGCTCAGATAACTTTTTATGGTTTGGCCCAGCTCTCTAGCTCCCTCACGCTGGTTGCAAAGAAGGAAACATTTGGCCCTCACTGCGCTGATGGCTGTTCCATTCCACCAGAAAATCTCGTTTTAAACTCAAGTTTGCACTGTTCACACCAGTGTATGGAGAGAAACTAGTCATTGTTGGTTTTGTTGAGATAATGATCCATCAAAAATTTTAAAACTTTGTATCTACCACTGGATATTCTATTGTCTTGAACTAGTGAATACCCATTAATGTGTAGGTTTTCCTATGTAAGGGAACAGTTTATGACACACTTAAAAATTTGGACAGAATTACAGGATTGGAATAATTGAATAATAGCAATGTGTCTTTGATATTTTTGAACTGTTGTATTAGCCCAAACAGAAACCCACAGATTCACTCTGGAAGCACAGGGTATACTTACCTGGGATACAGCATTAAGGAAGCCGGTGAGAAATATTTCAGAAATTGTACCTTGAGTTTGGCTTATTGTCTTTAGTAAAGTCCCTCACACTTCTAGGGGTAAAGTATAGGCCACTACATTATCTTTAATGATTCAACCAAATCAAACGTGAATTTCTGTTCAATCAGCAACTCCAAGGATTTGAAGGGATATATATGTAGAGACAGAGGGAAAGAAAAAAAAAATTTTTTTTCTCCACTAGTATGGCAACAACCCTGACCTAAAGCTAACATTATCCCTGGACCAGTTACTTATTAAGGCTTTTCTCTTAACTAATTTCAGATTTGCCCTAAAATTCATTACTCAGACTGATCTCAAACTCTATGTTAGAAATACAAATCTCATCATATCTTACCCTAGCTTTAAAATCCTCCAAAGGTTTTCCACATCTCCATGGATAAAAGTCAAAAACCTTACCATTGTATGGAAGGTCTGGTGCCTATCTACATTCTCAAGACATTTTTCTGCAGTTTCCCCATTTCCTTTGCTCTACGACCAACACCTTCTTTTTTCAGTTCCTGATGGCACCTTGATTCCTCTTGCAATAGGTGCTTGGCACATAATATTCTTTACATCCAAAATAAAATAATTGTTTTTAAAAACCAGTTCATTTACCTAATGAAGAAAGCACAGACAAGCTCATAAAAAGATTAATGTTCATGCAGATTGCCATATTAATAAAAATTTCAGTTAAAGCCTTACAGTAAAATATAATTCCAAGTGTGTATATAATCTTTGCTGATTAATAAAAACCATGTATTTGGTTTTAATTTCACAAACATAAAACAATTTGTTTTAACATGTTTTTGTATAAATAAAAGGCTAAAGGAGTTACAATTTATTATTTTAACAGAGTATCTATATAAATGTTTGATGAAAACATATTTCATATCTCTGGTGACACGTCACAGAGAAATAAAAGACTAACCTCAATGTATATTTGTATGGAAAAAGGTGTTAATTTGTCGCATTTATAGAAATCTGTTTTTGTAGATATAGTGTGTTATATGAAAAGAGTATTAGATCCAGAATCAGAAGGAACCCACAATACTGAACACAACTGTCATTTATTGAAACTATGTGTGCAAGCATTTATGAACCTTCAAGTATGTGAAAAATATAGATAAATCCCAGAATAACAAATATGCCATGGTATAATCCTCACTCATAGAGAGAAATGAATTCCTGTGTTTGCCTGATATGAACATTAAAATATGAAACATAAATACATATCAGAAGCCTATCAGGAAGAGTGTGGATAAGAAAACCTCTGGTTTTACACTACATATGGAAAAACCTATAACCCAAAATGTAATGAGATTCCTCAGGCATTCTCTGCTATCACAGAGTATCTGCTTGAGGGCAAACTTAGCAATATGTTTCATTTCAAGCAATGCAAATCCAGTTCTGAAACTATAACCAACTAATATATGTGTTATTAAATATTTGTGGGAAGACAGAATGGAGAAATATAAAATACACTAGATAGCAAACTTACTCAAATATCTGTTGCAAATAATGCTTCTCTTCCTTGCTTTAGCTCCTGTTCTTACCTCTTTTCCTGAATCTCCTTTTTTGAACCAACACCTCACCTCCCCTGCCCGTCCTAGAATGCCGAGTTGGAAGAGCATGGGCATCATTAGAGCAATTAGATCAGTGGGTGCCTGGAGCAAAGGTAGAGCAATAAGAAGCTGTGGAAAGGACAAAAGATTTTACTGTGTGAAGATTAAAAACAAAATCAAACAAATATGCAAACGAGCAAACAAAAGAGCTTTATGGTCCTCTGAAATTATTTTCTAAAAGTAGTTCATTCAGAAATGTTTTCTAAATAAATACACTGAGTATTATTTCAGGCTGCTTCAATTAAAAATACCCACTGGATATACCTTAAATAAGACCAAGTATTAATGCTCCCCTGCTAAGCAATACAGTAGCTTAGATTTTTATTTTTAATTTTATATTTGTCCATGAAAAACTAAATTAACTGGCACAAGGTGGTATGCAAGCATTTTGTGTGTGTGTGTGAGGAAGTGGTAAAAAATAATAGGTACAGAGAGTTGATTTTTTTTGTAGACCAATTAATTTCACAATTGAATTTATGTTGAATTTCTTTAAGAAGATAGCTTTTCTCTGTGGAGATTTAATTAATCTGGCCAGTTAACTTTCTCTGTGCATCCATAGAACTTCTTTTCTTTTTCTTACGTTGTGTTATTTATTAGTATCTATGTATCATATGCTTATTTATATATATATATTACTTATCTCCTTAAGGAGCATAAGCTCTTTGAAAATGATGTAGATATCTGATTCATCTTTTGTAATCTGAAAGCTGGGCATTCTGGAAGTTATTGAATATAGCATTGAATATATGTCAGTGACAAAATTACCTTCTAAATATTACAAACCAAATATATCGCTGAAGGGCTAGAAATGACATAATGTTACTGGAACAGTAGCATTTATCTGCTTTACCCAATTCTGTAGATATCTGGAGAGATAAAATCTGACCTTCACTATTTTTTCATATTATCACCCATTTAATAAAGAAAAACAAGATTTGCATCCTCAAAATTGTGTATGCTTATACTCTTAGAAAATGTGTCATTGTTCGCATCTATTATCAGAGGGAAAAATACACATATTAATGAATAAAAAGTAAAATGTCCAGTTATAGTGAAAAAATACAAATATTTCAGTGTTAAAGTTCAGTAAACTCAGTCATATTGAAGAAAGGGAGCCAGTTCTACCATTAGTCCATAGTTTAGTTTGAAATGTAGATTGATATGTAATTAGGGAGTAAATAGGTTTTTTTCTATTTTTATTTTCTCCTTGATGAGTGTTTACAATAATTTCAGTGCAAACAAAAGTTTGAAATCCTTGGATTTTGTATTGACCTAATTTCTTTTCTTTCAACACTGCCTTTTCCCTAGGTACACTCATGTTCAAATTTTGCTCTGTCTTCACATTCACGAGAGCCATCATCACAGACCAAATTCATAAAAGTATTTTATAGAAATGACATGATGATAAGGTAAAATAATGAATCATCCTTTTTTAAACTTCACCAACACCATTCATTCATTCATTCGTTCATTCATTCAGGTAGTGACTATGCGATTAGCACTCTTCTAGGTAGCAATATGTCTGAGTCATATTTCTTCTCACTTTATGGTCATAATACAATTATTCCATTGTTTCTTTCGCCCAATCTTCAACACTTATTATTCTCACCTTTAGCTTTCTTCTATTAATGTAAGCCTCCTGATTTCCTGTTGTAAATTGCCACATAGAAAATCTCCCCTGTGGAGACTCAACCGCCAACGGCTCATCACAAATCTATCATGAACTAGGTAAGTGATTTCCCAGGAGACACACAAAATTAAACTGTGTATCAGGTCTCCTTGTATTAATATGATTCACCTAGAAATCTTTTTGGTTACCATTTTAACCCCTGACTACACCATTTATTAAAGCATAGTCTTTTCTTCCCATCCGTCCTATTGAGGGCATGTGGACTTCATTCTTTTTCTCTCTTCCTCCAACCCTTCTAACTGATAAAGGGTAATAATGCCCTGAAAACAAAATAAAACAAAGCTATATATTTTATTTATTATGGCACATGCAATATATTTTGGTACAGAGCCATACACTAGAATCTTTTAAAACTAGACTGTATGAAATATCTCTCAATATCAGATTCAACACCTGCTTTACTGACCACAACAGACTCTATCATAGCCCAATAGGTAGGAGAAAGAGGCGAGGAGACCCACAGGGCAATGCCTCTGTAAAGCCAAAAGATAAGGCACAGTTTATGAACATCATCTGATCAAAACATTATAATAGTTGACCGAATATGAGGCATTTACTAAGAAATATCTATTCTTCTTTGTCTAATTTCCTGTTATCTAATAATACTTGATTAAGTTTTTCTTAATGATGGTGCAGGTATTGGTGCCATTTTACTCAATAGATTTTATCTAAATAAACATACTATCTTCAATTCCCCAAAGATGCATTTTTTAAAGCTTTTGATTTATGAGGTTCTTATTTCATTGAAGGTTTATCAAACAGCAAGCCTGTACAACAGGCATATTAGTGCAGTTACTGTGGACTGAATGTTAGTATTCTCCAAAGTTCATGTGTTAAAGCCCTAAACCCCACGGTAATGGCATTTGGAGGTAAAGCCTTTGGGATATAATTAGGTTTAGATGAGGTTGTGAGGTTGGGGCACTGCTAATGATATAGTGCCCTTCTAAGAAGAGTCTATCAGGGCTAACTCCCTGTCACATGAAGACCCAATGAGAAGCTGCTATCTCAAGTCAGGAAGAGAGCCTTCTCTAAAAACTGAACCTGCCTAATTCTTGTTTGTGGACTTATCACCTGCTGAAACTCTAAATAATGGCTGTTGTTTGAGCCACCAGGTTTATGCTGTTCTCTTATAGCAACCCAAACTAAACAATCAAGGTTTTCTGTCATTATATTTTCAGCTTCCCAAGGACATCTAGCTCATGGGGTAGGTGGAGCAAAAGAAGGAGTTTATTAAATCCCAATGGTTGACATTTGAAGATAATTTTAATCCATATAGACTGGCTATAAGAAAAGCCTTTAAAAAGATCAGAGATGTCATCTCCATGCCTTTTAATAGACATCACACAACTATTTTTCATACTCTGCTACACAGCAGGCCTAATTGACATGTAATTTAATAGTTGTTTTTATTCCCTAACTTCAGTGTTTCTCAAGTTAACTAACTACCATTTGGAGGTCAAAATATGTAATAAAAATTTAAATGCACCAGAAAAGCATATGCTGATAAAAACCAACTTCATTTTTCCATTAACTTTGGATATTGATAAATTTAAGATACTAATAAGGAGATTTTCATTATTCATTTGCAGACTCGGTTAAGTGTTACATTTTAATTATTTTACTTTAGGTATCAACTGCTCTTTACAATTGCTAAAAGTTTTCCATTTAAAATATGTATATAGCTTTGGCTGGTGTGACTCAGAGGATTGAGTGCAGACCAGTGAATCAAAGGGTCACCTATTCTATTCTCCAGTCAGGGCACATGCCTGGACTGCAGGCCAGGTCCCCAGTAGTTGGTGTGCAAGAGGTAACCACACACTGATGTTTCTCTCCCTCTCTTTCTCCCTCCCTTCCCCTTTCTAAAAATAAATAAATAAAATCTAAAAAAATAAGATAAAATATATATTTGGCTAAGAACTTCTGTTTTTTTATTGCTGTTCAAGTACAGTTGCCTGCATATTTTCCCCATCATACTCCCCCACCTCACCCAGCCCACCCCCCACCCTCAATCCTACCCACCTTTGGCTTTGTCCATAGATTCTTTATACATCTTCCTTGATGACCCTTCCTCCTTTCCCCCCTTTCCCCCTGTTATCCTCCTTCGCCCTCCACTCTGGTTACTGTATTATATATTTTTTAAAGTTATTGTTCTTTATCTCCTGGTTTAAAACATAAATATATTAAAGTTGTGTTCTAAGCAATGTATATATTTTCTTCATTAACTAACTAGTTTGTGAGTTTGGAACTTTGTGAACCATCAGGAATATAACTAGAATTCAGTGAATCCAAATTTATATGGACTGCCATCAATTTATTTATTGTTACCAAGGCTGAAACAAATCATGTATTTAGATAACTTCTAAATGAACTTTCCTAGTAAATATTTTTTTCTTTTTACAATTTCTGCTGAATTCAATAGTTCTGTACCAATAGTCCCCAGAACACATAATAATGCATATGAGAAAAAAATTTGAGGGAAAAAAATGAGTACTTATTTTTATTAATTGTTGTTTTGGTTCATTTATGTGTATTGTGCTGTCGAATTATCCAGACTCATGACACTCCAGGTTGTCATGAAACAGACCTTAGAACACTGACATTTGTCCAGTTCTTTCAAGGCAAGGTCCACATGCTCTTCTGCTTTTAGCATTACAGCAACCTACTCAGGGCATGTAGACAGCTTAAGAAAACTGTTGATATACTAGCATATAAAACTACTTAATGTTGTTTAGATTTTTGCATACACTTTATCAGTACAGCAAGAGCTACTTTGTTAACAGTATTGACTATATTCTGAAGCCCATGTTTAATAAAATATGCATTAAAATACTTCTTGATTTTTATAAGTTTAGAATTTTTGACAATATGCATTTTAAAAAGGGATCTTTATCAGGATAAAGCCTGTTGTTATAATTCTACTTTGCCTTTTACCCATTCCATCGATTTTATCTTCTATGTCTTATAATGAAAGTAATAAGATTTTGTGTTTTTTCTGTATCTGAAGGAGAAATTGATCAACATTTACCCATTTTTTTAAAGGTTTTATTTATTTTGTTTTTAGACAGTGGGGAAAGGAGGAAGAGAGAAAGGGGGAGAAACATCAATGTGTGGTTGCCTCTCATGCGCCCCCTACTGGGGACCTGACCCACAACCCAGGCATGTGCCCTGACCGGGGAATGAAGCCGGCGACACTTTGGTTCGCAGGTCAACTACCCATTATTAATAAACATAAATTTATTAATTGCATACTGACTTATGTTTCCCATTTGGCAAAGAGCATTTTCTTAGATCAATCCGATGTTTTTCAAATGAATTAGTATGAGAGTAGTTTCTCTCTCTCTCTCACTCTCTCTCAAGTAAGAAAAGAGAGTAATATGGTTATATAATGACAATAATTTTCCTCATTAAATTAAGGACAATTTATATTAATTGGAGTCTTTATTTTTGCAATCATGGCTGTAATTAATATTTTACAGACTATGCTATCTGATATTTGAAGTATTGATTTTATATTTGATAAGGAAATTCTATGAGCAGACAACTTTGAAATGTATGCAATCTCTATTGATATGTCAGTTTTAAAATAGTTGTCAACTGTCCACCTAGATAGAAACACAGGTAGAAGTAAACACCAGAAATCAGAAATAATTGACAGTAGCAGCAAGAATAAATAATGCACTTATCTCTTATGGGAATACCCAACCTAGACAGTTTTGTAATTCTGCTGATTTTTTTTCTGTTTCTGTCACTCTCACTTCTGGCTTATCAGAAATAACTATATCATCAGTTTGTCTTCTTTAAAATTGCAGAAGAAATACAAATTATATCCATGTCTGTATATCTACCTGTCTGTTGTCTATCTATACATAGGTACATATCTAGAAAAGGCCTCTCAGTTGATCAGTAAATAATTACAAAATAATTCCACTGAAGCTGTTTTTTTTTTTAAATTATCTTAGTTGTTACTGATGTTTTTCTCACTAGAAGTATCATTTTTATCCCTCATACCATCAGTTAGCATGTATGGAACCTTGTTTTTAGTTGTTTGTCCATACCGTTCATGTGGTACAAAAATAATTTGGTCCTTAAGGTCTAAGATTTCATCTCTTAGTTAAAATAACCTCCTAACCAGTTGATAGGAGTACGGGATGCCCACCAAGATAGATTTGGGGTTTACTGTGGTTCAACTCTGATGTTCAGTATGGCCTGACCAATAAGCCAATAACCAATATGAAGAATTTATACATATATATGTATATATACACATGCACATTGGTTTGAAAGTTTTTAAGAATATGAGTAAAGTGCTTAGCACAGTTAAGCATAAGAAATATTTTTGAGTAGTCATCATTATTACTTTTAATATTTTCCTTTCCGAATAGTTATTATTTCTTGATAGTAGATATTCAAGAACTACTTTTATAAATTATGAATATGTATACATATTTGCTCAATATAGATAGCGCTTTATATTAATGAGCATTATCTGCCTTGCAAGGAAAAGAGTGATGCTTTTAACATTTAGAACAAATTTTACAAGAAGTCACATGGCCTACTTTCAAGCAAACCGTTTCGAAGGCAGCAGGTGATGACCTGGAGGCCTGCTCAGGCAGGAGAGAGCAAAGCAAGGATAAGGAAGCGGGGAGGATGGGCAGCAGAATAGACGCAAGAGATTCAGAGGTATATAGTAGGAGACAGGTTCAGAAGAATAAGGATACAGGCAGACAGTTAGAAAATGGTCAAGGGAGTACTAACCAGTAACATACCTAATAATTTTAACTTGTTTCCGGACATGTAGCCTTCATCCATTTGCTGAGATAGGTAAAGTTGAGTGCCTATCTTATATGAAAGTTTGTTTTTTTTGAAAATTCTAAGTAAATGGAGTTGATATAGAAAAATCACCTATAAGTTATAAGACTGAGTTATAAGATTGAGATGGAAGTGACATTAGGAGATCAGCGGTTGTTACGATTCAGAAACTTGACCATAAAAATGGGTCAGTCTGAGGATCAGAAAACGTATTGTGGAGGCTTGCCTGATCTATTCCAGAAAATTCTAGTTAAATCCCAAGGACTGTGCACATTCAGTTAACATTCAGGTTATAAACACATTTAAAAGGAAATGATAAATTATTTCAAAATGACAACTTTATTGACTTTGAATTCAGGTAATCATTATAATGAAACCCTTGTTAATCTAAATGTTATACAAACTATCATTTTCTAACTTATTGGATAAATAAAGTTTTCAAACACACATGGTTTCATTGGTTGTTATAGGGGCTTCCATATTTATGCAGTATTACTCTTCTTCCAACAAATTTACATAAACAACACAAATAGATTGCCTAGATTTTATTAAGCTTAAAACAGCTATATTTTTGAAGCTGGCTTTTATTTATGTATGATTATTCTTAGGCTTTGGTCAGGAATATTTTCATACTTGAGCATGCTGAAAATGTCTGACCACTCTAGTTGCTTTTATATTACAATTGGTTAACTTCACATCAAAAGAATGATCAATAGTTTGCTTACTTAATGGACACTCTCAGTAGGTCAGTAGAGGGACATGCAGACTAATCATCTGTTTAACTGGTTGGGTAACATATTCCAAAGACTATTTCTGTACCTTTATATAAAGATATTCACCAATTTCTATTGTTTAGTCATAGAGAATAACCATGGCACCTTTAAAATGACAAAGTTGTACATGCATATGTTTGTGTATATACACTGTGGGATTATGTTTGTTGTTCGATTCATACTGAAACCCATGTACAACATCTTAAGGTATCCAGTAGGTGCCAAGAATACCAAGACTGTAGAAGATTAGAAGCTAGATGGTGACATGAATTATATCTGGAAACAAGGGTTTCTTTCTTAGGATAGTAGTTTACATTTGCATGGAACAACCAGTGAATATTTACAGGGAAATATTAGTTCATTTAAAAAAATATTGTTCTACTTTTATTTTAAAAGATACCAAAATATAGTAAAAAAGATAGTATCTTTTTAAATAAAAAGGCTGGGCAGATTCCAATATTTAATAGGTGAAGTTATATAGAAAAAATTGAACAATGTTTATTATCCTTTAATTTCCTTTTTAGGACTTCAGAACACCAGGACTATTCCTAGGTGACAAATTCAGTTCACTAAAGGCAAACTGTATTCTTATTTCTACTGCTGCCAGAGTACATTTAATTAAGAGCATTATTACCATATAATGAGAAAGTCTCCCTCATGACAGTAAATTATCCACAAAAAAGAGAAGATATTACCCATTTCTACTTCAAAATGCAAATGTGTTTAATAATGAAAGTCATTATGATGCCTAATGGAGCAGACATGTAAAATCATTTACATTAATGAAATAAATCATACACAAAATGAATGCTTGGCTATAAATCATTGTTCTCTTTGCAGGCTTATATGGTCATGAAAGACAGCACGGTACATGGATTGAATAGGGCAATTTAACTGAGAATTCTATGGTGTGAGTCTCAGCTTTGTTGGAACTCAAATGGCCTCAATCAAGGCAGTTAAATTTCTAGTGCCTCAGCCATGTTATTAACTCCAGTAATAAAGATCAGAAGAAATAATGTAAGGGAAAGCTGTTGAAAATTATCAGTCATTATTGTTTGTTAGTTATATTTAGGACTATAAAATATATGAGCAGATAAAAAGTTTTTAAATGACTTTATTAAGCATCTGTAAACATCTCTTTCTTTTTATCTCTTAAAAATATTTTGCCCAATGCAATTAATCTAACAGTCTTGCTTTGGGAGCTGGCTCTAATCACTGATATGGAATACAGAATACTACTACTCAGTTCTTCCACTACTTCTTATTCCATGGCCAACCCTCTATTTTCTGCATATCCCTAGCCAGCTTTGATGTTGACATCCAAGCATCTTCAGGGAGCTTTGCTTGGTGCCAGGTCCAAGAGAAGACAACATGGCCTGCTGTAAGGAGTTCTCCCCTAATTTACTTCTGACTTCCATAATAGTCTTCCATCTTCTATCTGAGTGACTTACACACGTAGATGTAACAGAAAGCAACTTTCCAAAACTACTAACTCCAAGGTTTATTTTTGTACCACTGGAGGTGGTGCTGGTGGAGGTGGTGGCAGTGGGAGGGGGGACAGTGGGATGATAGGGTGTGGTGGTGGTGGTGGTGGTGGTGGTGGTAATGGTGGTGGTGGTGGAGGAGATGGTGACCAGAGACAATTTGGTCCCTTTCAGCAAGGATTTCTTCAGTCCTGTGAGAAGATTCAGCTGCTTAGATCTCTGCTGTTAACATAATGAAAAATTATTTTTTTCCTTATTGTGTCAAGCCAATTTTCATTTTTTCTCACCCTGAAAAATTATTTCTAGCCTTATTTTGTTAAACCCATTTCCACTTTTCCCCACCTTTCTCTAAGAGATTCCTGTAATATGATCCCATTTTTTCTTTGATAATCTGGTAGCAAATGTTCTGAACTCCCGAATCCAAGAACATGGTACATTCTCAGGTAAGATTCACTTCAGAGGGCAAATGCTTTCCAGGACTTGAATGTGAATTTTATCAGTTCCTGAGGGGATTTGCATATTGCTCTCTCCTTTGCCTTAGAGTTTGGACATGAAATAAGGATTTTAATATACGAAACTTTTCTACAGCTCCTATTTGCATTTCTTCCAAAATTAGTTATGTCTTCTTTTAAGCAATCTGTTTACAATCTATATATATCCAGGGTTGTAGCTATGTGATATATTATGCTTCTAAGAAATATCTGCAGTTTAAATGTATGTAACTGATACAGGCTGATTTTCAATATGTACATTTTTTCTACACAAAGAGTGTAGAAATGATGGAAAATATAGATGGGCAAAATTGATAAACCAAATATAGAAGATATTTATGAAGTTTTTGGAATATATTTTTCTGAGACTTTCATTATGCATGTACTTATATATTTTTTTTCAATAATAATGAGTTCAAATTTTGAAACTTGCCTTTTTGGTCAATAATATAAACACCTATGTAGTTAAAAATATTAAACTGTTGAATAAAAAATTTCAGTTTTAAAAGTAGAGCAAATCCCACTGTTTGGATATGTCATTTCTTTTTTGAGTCCCCTAATGTGGGACATTTAGGAACTATGTAGTTCATTTGCTCCTATAAGATTTGTTCTTATAAATCATAATTGATAAACATAGAAAGACCACTAGACACTATGGGTAAGTCTTAAGAATAGTTAAATTAAGGTCCTTGGGCAGATATCGGGGGTCCACTCACTACCTTAATTGTGTGGGAAATGTTTGTGTCTGTGCACAGGTAATGTATGCCTAGAAAGAAATTTCATATTTCATCAGATTTTCAAAGATTTATAAAATAAATTATGTGGTTGTGTGTGTGTGTGTGTTTTGTTTTTGTTTTTGCTTTTTTGTTTTTTTTAGAAAAAGCATCCCATTGGTATAATAAGTAGATAAGCACTGTTGGGGAGACCATGATAGGGTAAGATTTTGATAACTACAACGTTTATTTCCCAACTGTGTCATCGTACTCCAGAATCGTCACACACACTCTGTCCCTCTAACCAGCATATGTTAGGGCCTGGTCGAAACCTAACTTCGGGCATATGCCACAAAATAATATGGATTCTGTTGTTTGCAGGACTGATTTTGAGCTTCCCCTTTAGGGTGTCTTAGGATAATCACTATATACCTTGATATAGTCCTAGTCTTTTAATTTTAATCCTTGGTAGAATGTGTTTTTAGTTCCTACACTAGATAAACTACCTCAACAGTTTTCAATTGCCTGTCTATAACAGGTTCCACTTGCATTTAGAATAACGCCCAGATGTCAAGGGAGAGGAAGTGTGCATTATTTTGCTGCAGGTCACATAATTATTTCACAAAGAGCTCCACATCCAGGATTTCTATTAATCTCGAACAGAGAAGCAGATGGTAAACTGATTCTTCCTTGTGACATACTAACCATTAATGGTACCCAGAACTTGATTTTATTTCCCGCTCTCACTGAAGAAGTCTGTGGGTAAGATTTATAACACTGTCTCCTATTTTCTATTTTTTTCTCTTATTGGTATTCTTTACAGGGCTCATAAACTCAGTAAGTCAGCAGGCTAATCCTGTCAGAATTCAACTTTTTCTTTTCTCTGAAATTCTATTGCTGCCAGAAAGTGACTTCTACATTGTAAGGCTTTTTCTTTTCTTTTTCTTTCCTATTCTTTTATTTATTTTTTTATAGCCTTAGTATCACCATGTCTCCTCTAACACTCGGTAAAATATAAGAAGAAAAAAGGGCCAAAAATAAGAAAGAGAAAAGAGAATAAGCAGCTACAAACACAGGCTACTGAGGCTGGTAGACAGGATCGGATTCAATTTTAGCACTAGCAAATACTAGGTATAAAATAATTCAGTGTTTTGAAAACTTAAAAGAAGAGCCTGATATTGGACAAAAAAGTCTGCTGGATTTTCAAGTATGAAACATGGAAAAATATATCATCCCAAACATCTAACAGGGCTTTAAACAGAAAGTATTTTATTTAACTTGACTTTAAAAATACTTAATAAATTGGAAAGCCAATAGACACCAAAAAGTGTAATGTGATGGAGACAGAAAATGTATTGTTTCATTCAGAGAATTAACTGCTTTTCCCTCCAAGTGAATGTTTACTGAGTTAATTTCCTCTGCAATTAGTGCTCTCTAGGGCATTGAAGCTGGTAAGATGCTATTTGCTGAAATAGTCTAGAACATTTTGTTCCTACCATGAGTATGTGTAAATGGCAAATTTCTAAATTGAACATAGTATTATTTAAAGTAATTTACACACATTAACTAACTGGAGAAGACAGAGAACCTTGTCCTCATGGACCACATATCACAAAAAGACCAAGTACAATTCTTTAAAGGAAAAAATAAGGTAAAATAATATTTGAAATGAATGTAATAAAAAACTTTTGCTAAAACTCTAATTTTCATAATGCATGCTATAAATATGATTTTGTAATGTGTATCAATTGGCAAGATATACAAGAGGGGACCCAAAACAAACTCGTTGTGGTATAAGATTTCCCTACTAGGTGAGCGTTTTAGGAACTCAACTGTGATCAGTCTACCAGCTGACATTGTGAGGGGTTGCATTTGGCTTAATTGAATTTTTTTGAAGACTCTTTGAATAACTTTTCCCATTCATGATGGGTGATTTACGAGCACACCTACCCACACCACCCTCACTGTTCAGCAGTTTTTAACCAAAAAATGACATGACCCCTGTGCCCTGTCCTCCCTATTTACTGGATCTCTCCCAAGCAACTTTGTTTATTTCCTGGGATGAAAAAGTACTCAAAGGGAAACACCTTTGCTGATGTGGAAGAGGTGAAACAAAAAATAGCAGAAGCACTAAAAGGCATCAAAATTGAGGAGTTCAAAACCTGTTTTGACCAGTGGTGGTGGTGGGGCGGGGGGAGTCTCAATAGGTGTATTACATCAAATGAAGGGTGCTTTGAAGGTGACTGAAGTTTAAACTTTTAAGAATACGTACTTTAATATATAAATTTCAGGGGGGTTTGACCTCCATATATATACATATGTGTGTGTGTGTGTGTGTGTCCTTGTATCCTTGAATACTTGCATTTTAGAAAATATAATGGCATTTTATTAAATTAACTAACTTTAAAATAGCAAATGGCATATGATTTTGAGGCATTATATTTTCTGACTCATCCTCGCCTTATCCTCAATTTGAACCACCAAGCTTACGGTTATACGATGAAGCACTGGTTCGTATTTGATTTCTGCGAAGCCTGCTTGCCATGTGAGGAAGCCGCCCGTCTATCCCCGTTGCACTCGCTGGCTTGGCAGTGCCCCGTCTTTGCCTCCCTTGTCCGTCTCATCTCTGCCCAAAGCCTCCCCCATTACTCCCATTACTCTTTTTCTTCTTTGCTTCCATTGTCTATTACTCTAATGAACCTAAAAACCTGTCTTTATTTCTTTCCATCTTTAGTATGTTTTACTTTTCTTCGTTCAAACAAATCAGCATATAATGTTGGTAAGCTCATATAAAAGACACGCCATAATATTTCGCTGTACTTTTACTCCCACTGAGATTTTACATCTACTTGGGCATAATATATCACTGTATAAGCAGGTGAAAATGGTTGAAGCTAAAAATATTACTTGATAAAGCCTGACTCTGCCTAAATCCCATTGTCTTGAGCTTACTAGTAAAAACTTGTGTCACCTGTATATTAGCCAAAGCTTCTTTTGAGACTACAGGTAATAGCCGTCAGAACCTGCTACCCTGCCCTTTGAAAACCCAGCTCTCCTCCCTCTATATTCCTTCACCATTACCTGCAAATCTGAAACCTGAAGCCAATAAAGTGGACAACTCAATAATAATAACTTAGAATAAAATTAGTTAACATTAATCCACAGCATTTTGACTAAATGTCTTGACTATATGCTTAGCCACTGTCTGTCTGCATTTTCAAATTACTGTAACTGTGAATGATTGTCAATATTGTATACACAAAGAGAGGAGAATATTTACCAAGCAGTATTTTGCCTATAAAAATGCATATAATTCTTTCTCCAACATTCTTTAGTTAAAAGGTTTACATTATGTAATACTCAGGTATACATTGGGCAAACCTTCTAAAGATACTTGAATATTGAATTAAAATATGGAACTAAATTATGTTATAGTTTTTGAGTTAAAAAGAAAAAAAGGAAACTCCACCCTTTCTTCTTTCCTTCAACATGTTCTCTTCTTAGTCTTCTTACTAGCACCTTTGGAAATCCTGTTCTATTAAGTTGCAAACTGACATACATCTCAATAAAAGTAAGGGAGCTATCAGATCTGTATAAATACACTAAGGCTAAATTCTTTGCAAAAACTGTTCTACCTTTTACAATTTTTAAGGATAATATTTACCACTAAGCATTGTGGTCAATTAATAAATTTAATTATTTTATTATGATCCCTGTGACTTCTATAATGGTGGGTAGAAAAATAAAAATCTTAGCAAAACAAATATAGAATCATATTTTATATATATTTCACCGATTGTTGACATTATAAATTTAAACTGAGCTAAGTACTTATATTTAACTAAATTAATTGAGAACATATAAAATATATACGTATATGTGCTACATGTGCCTGAATATTGAAAAAAAATAGAAGAACCCTTGTTTTTAAGATGTTAACAGTCTAGGGCTAGAAGGTTCACATACTCATTTATTTGTTCATTTATTTAATCTTTTAATGAGGTTCTGGTTCATTAATTCTTTAAAGATAAGCTAGACTAGATCTATAGTGAGACAAGGATACAAAAACAGTGACATACAAGTGAAAATAGAAGATTTTAAAACAGTAAAAAATCATATTTGAGAATGGGCAAACCGTCAATCTCGGTAGGAGAAATAGGAGGAGAGTGAGAGGTAAAGAGAGACAGATGACAAATGTCTGGAATGCCAAGCTAAGAGATCACATTGATGTCATATTAAACTGGAAAAAGGAGAAATTGAGGTGATGTATAAAGATAATATTCACTAAGCAAACTGCAATTTAACCTTTTGAAACCTAGGAAGTTCTATACACAGAATTGAAATGTGAGTAAGACTGATAAATAGAGAAAAGTAAATTATAATGTCAGATTAGTAGAAATTCAAGTATAATATGCTTTCCACCATTAACAGGAGATTACCATTCCTTTAGTCTTAAAGTGTCTCCAAACAGTGGTCCCGTCCAGAGCAGAGAGGTTGGCACTTACTGAGTGTCTGCTGGTTCCCAGGCTCTTTATTATCTGCACTCACTATTCAGTACCTAGAATAAAGGACAACTCATCTACGAATAAGTGAGTTAATTCAATCCTTATTGTGTCCTGGTGGTTTCATATAATTAGTCCCAGTTTACAGAAGAGAAAACTGAAGCTGATCGATCAAGGTAAGAGAACTAGCAAATCCCACAGTAATGCTTTGATTCCAAACATCCTTGCTTTTAAGTATAAAATGCTCTCCCATCATGGTTGTATAGGCATTGAAGAACTATACATGAACAATCACTTAAAATTTTCAACCTGTTCTCATGAGATATAATTCCACGATAAAACACATTTCTGAGTTGAAGCTTTAAACAGTTAAAAGAACTTACGTAAACATTAAACTCCATTTGTTTTAATTAAATTAGTGCTGCACTAATTTGGTTCAGCAGATAAAACAACTTCCCACACCAAAAATAAATGAAGCAGGATACATGGAAATTGACAGTGACTTCAATGCCATCCTTAAGGTTACAGAGTGATGATGAATATTCCCTCCCTCTCTCTCCCCGCTGCTGCAGAAGCTCTCAGGAGGCTGTAATGGTTATATCAGTAAAATAGTAACAGCCTGTGCTGGGGACCACCTGATGACATTGTCCAGATCCCACCTCTCTCAGGGCTGTAGTAGTTGTTCCTGCCTATAGATGCGGTGCCAGACCCAGGCCACATTGCACAAGCGGCCTTCACCATAACGACTTTATGGAATTTGCCCATTACAATGAGGTCCTCTGGGCACGAGCTTCGGTTTTGGTTACTGGAAGATGAAGCGTCATAAAAGACAGCCCAAAAGCCCCACAGACAATGCTTCACCCAGGTCCGTGACCTCTGCCTGAGAAAACATTACTCTAAATTATTGAAATCTGTATAAGGTAGCCTCATTCTGATTCCATTACAGACTACATCATACAGGAAATTTTAACGCTTTCATGATGTAGCAGGAATACTGCTGGTACTTCAACTAATGCTAATAGTAATAGTAATGGCAATGCTACTAATATCATAAATAAGAATAATCATAATAATCACCATAAAATGACTCAGATAATTTGTAAATAAGCAATCATAGCATTAAATATTGATCCTGCACTGAATGTGTATGAACTAGCTATTAAGCTCGCTTTATAAATGAGGAAATTCCATCTGAAACTTGTTTCCAGTCTTATTCAACAAAAATAAGTTAAAATGGAGATGGAAAGCTCACATCTGGCTCTTCTCACTCTGATTCATTCTCTCCCCCCCCCCACCTCTTTCTCTCTGGTTTCTTCCTGTTACCTATAGGTAAAGTCTACAAACTCCACTCTGCAATGAGTAACATTTCAAAGAATCATTAAGACATAAAGCACCCCTATTTAAGTGTTTTGACTCTTCCTCTGACCTTTTCTAGCAGGTTGTACTATACATGAATAGAACCCTTTAAAAAGAGCTCGTAGTGGGTAACCATCCCTGAACAATTTTCAACTATCAGGCAATGTCAAGACCTCAAGGTCTCCTGTTGTGAGTACCATGTTTCATGTTCAACTTTCCTGCGATGCACCAATTCTCAAGTTGAAATTTCTGCATGAAATATTTTCAATAAACATTTGAAGTATTATTTTCAAATTACTAAAATCTGGGATCTATTACCTGGGGATGGCATTCACGTATTTTTGGGTAGAAAGTGACATATATCAATGACATTTTTATAATCACTTATGTGATGATTTCTCTTAAATGATAGAAACTTTTAAATTTGGACCACCTGAGCCAATAGCTGACATAAATTTGAGAGTGATTTGGGGAGAAAACAGGTTTATAATTTTAAAAATTCTTTAAGCAATTATGTAAATAAACCTAAGGTGAAAATGATACCCTTTTCAAAAGTGGAAAATAGGTATCCTGTGAACTGGGGACAATTGAGATTTATATCAATCCAAGGCAAATTTCTAGAGTGAATATATATATATATATGTATATATATATGTATGTATATATATGTGTGTGTATACATATGTGTGTATATGTATATATACATATATATACACATTTGTGAGATTAAAAATTAAAATCGTTATTGTACTGATCTTTCACCTTCCTAGTTAAATTTATTCCTAAGTATTTAATGATTTTGATACTGTTGTAAATGAGATTGCTTTCTTAAATTCTCTTTCTAACAATTTATTGTTAGTGTATAGGAACAACGAATTTTTGTATCTTGCAATTTTGTAAATTCATGTTTACTGTTTCTGGTAGTTTTTTGATGGAGTCTTTAGGGTTTTCTATGTAGTATATCATGTCATCTGCAAACAGAACATTTTACTTCTTCCTTTCTAATTTGGATGCCTTTTACTTCTTTTCCTTCACCAGTTGCTCTAGCTAGAATTTTCAGTACAATGTTGAATAAAAGTGGCCAGAGTAGACATCTATTCCTCTTGTTGGAAGAATTTCACTGCTGTGCCTTTGAATTAGCTGATCCTTAATTCCATCTGATGTGATCTGATGTACTCCTCAAATGGATTTTTAGTTACTGTATTCTTAAGCTTTGACTTCTGTTTAGTACTTTTTAAAATATTTTCTCTTTTGGCAAGATTCTCACTTTGTTCTTGCATTGCTCTCTTAACTTAGGTGAACATCTTTGTGACTGTTTTTTTGAACTCACTATTGGGTAAATCATACATATTCATTTTATTAAGATTGGTTTCTTGGAATTTATCTTTTTTTTGGTGGGGAAAATATTTTTGTTTCCTCATTTTTTGACCCTCTGTGTTAGTTTCTATACATTAGATAAAAGAACAACCTCTCCTTTTTTAAGCAATTTTATGTAAAATATAAAATTTATTAAGTATTCTGGACCTAGCTCCTGTGTGCCTCTCAAATTTTTGTGATTGCACACATTGCCTTTGCTTTTAACAGATCCCCATAGTTGAGAGTGGGCTAAGTCCCGTCAGTGCCCTGAATGGGAAGATGACAATCAGTACCTATATGCAGGCTGATTGGGAGCTAGACTCTCAGTCAGCAACTGGGAAAGTGCACAGTCAAGCCCTTCTAGAGAAAAGTTGGGAAAGGTGTGTAATGGACATTTTGCCGAGCCATGCTAGGATGGCAGTGGGAAGTACTTCTATGCCCGTTCACAACTGCCTCCTTTGTTGATATAGTACTTGTAGAACCCAGAATGCAAGCCCTACTGCCTGCCAGAATTAAGTGATTTAGGGTCCATCCCTCAGCTGGCAGCCTTAAATGTCGGGGTCCTCTGTGTGGTCCAAATCCATCACTCCTCGGGGAGAAGCAAGGAATTGCATTTTCCTTCCCAATTCTATGACATTGTGCTGGATGGGGGCAGTTAAGGCAAGAGCATCTCTCAGGCCTTTCTACCTGTATCGATGTGGGTATTTTCTTAGTCACCTAAGTGATGAGTGATGCACGGGAATCACTCATCTGGTTCCTGGATTTTTCTCTAAGGAAATTATTTTGTGCATATCTGTATATTCACTGTGCCCATAGGAGGAGGTAAATTTAGAAGCTATCACCATGTTGATTCAGAGAATGTGAGAAGTTAAGCCATTTTCTTACCTTTACATGCCTAGTAAGTTGCTGATCTGTAACTACCTTATCTATAACTGCTTCTTGCTATACATAGCTTTTTTAGTTACATAGTTTTCAGCTATGGGTGACTGTTGCCATAGATGGAATAAGAGCATCATGCTACCATAAAATCTCATAATGAACTGAAGTAATTTTAATTTTATTACAGATTAAGTGGCCAAGTTAATTTCATTATTGATTTTCAGATTAATCAGTATATTAATGTAGTCATTCATCGATTATCCACATACAAATCAGTCCTGATATATGAGCTTTTCATCATTGGGGTAAAAAATAAAAAAACAATAATTGGTGTTTAATTTCTTTTTCTAAAGGGATTACCTTTTCTTCTAAAGAGATTAAAATGCCATCATATTGTAAGGATTTGAAGTGGTTATTATGTATAATACAACAAGAAAACAAACATTATCATCATGTAGTTAATAAAAATAATTGAAAATATATATGGTTAACTATATATTTGTGAGTGAGCTGGTTTTGATGTCAAGGACCAGAGGCCTGATATTTGCTTATAATAAGGCAATTAGCTTTCGAACGCTTCCTCTAGACATTTGTTCCCATCACGATGTATTTAAACTTTATTTCCTCCAAATGGAAGATCATAATCTATTTTTCAAGCCCTAAAAGATCTTTTTCAAGCGATTTTTTTGTATTTGTTTTTTTCCAAAGTCACATTGATTCGGGTATTTCCAAAGTTTGAAGTTCCAGCTTGTTATCCTTTTAACGAAATAAAGACACAGTGCGTTAAGGAGAAAATTAATCTACATCATATGCCACAGTAAAATGAGCAATTAACTCTAGGTTATTATGTTAAGAGAAACTTTACTGCTGCTGGATAATCCTGAGAAATTGGAAGGGACTTTCACATATGTCCAAGATATGCTTTATAAACACTTGAAACATATATGTATAGTTAGGCTTTCAAATGACCTGTAACTATCTTCACCAAGAAAGAAAGAGGCATGAAGGTTCTTTTCTCCTTTCTTCACCCCTTATACTGTTGTATGTATACACTACATTTTTTCTTTAAACAAGTTTATGAAATTCATTTTTATCTCACTTAAGCTTCCTAAAAAGAACTATAAGCATCAGAAAATAGTGAGAGTATATGAAAACTTTCCATTTCAGTCTATATCCTGCCTTGAAAATACCAGTAGGTGTAGAAATCTGGCAAAACTTAGAAGTAGCAATGTTGTTTCCTGAAGTCTCAAATAAACAGTAATGAATTTTAATGGATACTGTGGGATTTGTTAAAACCTTATGTTCCTACATGATTCAAAGAGAGATGGTATATTAATTAGTAGTGCTCCTCAAATCTCTGGTATACATTACAGGGTTTCCAAGAGTTACATAGCAGTTTCTTTCTTTCTTTCTTTCTTTCTTTCTTTCTTTCTTTCTTTCTTTCTTTCTTTCTTTCTTTCTTTCTTTCATTATTTTTGTTGTCACTCATGTACAGTTGTCTCCATTTTCGAGCCACCACTTTTCCCCTGCCCCACCCACCCCACCTCCTTCCCCACTTTGGTTATGTCCATAGGTCCTTTATACATGTTCCTTGATGACACTTCCACTCCTTTCCCCGTATTATCCCCCACCCCTCCCTTCTAGTTACTGTCAGTTTGTTTTTTTATTTCAATGTTGCTAGTTATATTTCGCTTGCTTGTTTGTTTGTTTGTTCTTATTAGGTTCCACTCATAGGTGAGATCATATGGAATTCGCCTTTCACCACCTGCCTTATTTCACTTAGCATCATGCTCTCCAGATGAAAGCATGTTGTTGCAAAGGGTAGGCAAAATGCTCTCCTTCTTTCTGCTGCGTAGTGTTCCATTGTGTAAATGTACCATAGTGTTTGGATCTACTCGTTTACTGATGGGCACTTAGGTTGCTTCCAGCACTTGGCTATTGTAAATTGTGCTGCTGTGAGCATTAGGATATAGGTTCTTTTGAATTGGTGTTTCTGATTGGCCTATGATACAACATAGAGTAGAAAGATGTCCTCATTTTTCCTCCAAACGCAGCAATGGTCTTCTGTCTCTGTGGAATAAAATGATCAAGAGGAAAAAAAACATTAAAGTAACATGAAGAATCTGGGTTTTGGTACTTTGTTCTGCAGAGATATGACTGCCTTACAGAGAAAAACATCAAACAGTGTTTGATGTAATGAAAGGTAGAAGTTGTATGACTTCAACAACTTTTGTCTATAACAGTGGCCTCCTTCAGGCTGTTTAGGATATTTATCAACTCTTATTCACTAAATACACCCCAACTACAGCTCACCTGAAGTAGCCACAGGAAGATAAGAGAGAGATTTTTCAATGCCAGCAAGCCGGCAAGCCAACATCTACTCTTTTTGTCATCATGGCTTTTTATTTAGTTTCAAAATGAAAATGATGTTTTTGTTTGTTGTTTGGTTTTTATATCACATTTTAACATGTCCAGTACAATCCTATCAGAGGTCCAAGGGCATTCCTTGTATTTTAGTTTTGCTAGTTCTAAAGTATGACTGGTTATTCATTAGCTACTCAAATCCAATGTAGCGCTAATATGTCTATTCTTAATATTAAATAGTCATGTTTGTTTTCATGGACAGACAGAGACATACCATGATTTCTGATTATTGATAAATTAAAAGAGAACAATTTACATTAGCTGAAGCTCAAATAGTATGCCGGGTATCACCCTCATAGATTAATAGAATGTTAACATATCTGTCAACCAGATGACAGGTTTAGTCATTCAACGGACCAGCTGCATAAATATCTAGACTGAAAGTTAACTTCAGATAAAAGCTCTCATTTATATTGCAATTAAAAGGAGAGCAAGGAATTGACTATTAGGACCACAACAGATTCTGAGTGACGGTTTTCTTGGAAAATTGGAAGCATTGCCCTTCCTATCCCAGGTCATTCTGAATAGAATGAAACATATACTTTTAACTTTCAGTAAAATGAGATGGAAAAGCTTTTGAAGATATTCACTGCTAGCATCTGTAAGTTTCTAATATTTTAGAGAACTTTACAGGGTTGAAATATATAATACAATTATTGTCTAGAGAAGATTTGACCTAGCTTCTCAAAAGGGCCGTAGTAAGCATTCAGTAAATATTTGGGAATATATGAATGAATAGGTAAACAAGCAAGTAACTTGAGATAAATGAAGATCTTTTGAAGGACATTTTTCTCCTTATGAAATTCACTAATGTTGAGTTTGAAAAAACAGTATTTCTATACAATTGCATGAGATACTACCCTTGGGGCTGAAGAAGCTAGGTTTGATAACTTAAGGAAGCCTGAGGGAAAAAATATTTCTTAAGTATGCTAATGCTTAGTATATATGTAGTGTTAAAATAGCCCTGAAAATGTCATTTAAAAGATACTCTGTAAGTACAAAAATTCTCCAGAGCCAACTCTTTTTAATGTATTTCCTTCTTGTAAATATTTAAAGAAACTTGAACAGATTTTTTTGACTACACTAGCACACATATAAATACATGCACATGTTCATATATTTGGAGAATATAAGTAATCAATAATTATGATATGTTTAAATTTTTAGAAATCATCACACATTAATAATAAAATATTTTCTATGTATACATGCAATGTGTACCTCTCATTCTACTGCTGTTCATTTTAAATGAAGGAATAATGCTTAATGACATCCTGATATTGACTGTCTCTTTTCCTTCATCTGTTTCTGAGAACTCTCCAGAGGCTTGTGATTTTTTTCACTAAAATCATTGAACTACATTTTTACATTACAAAATGAATTAAAGCCAGATTATATTTCATAGTTATATTTATTTACCTCATTTTTCACTTTTCATGTTCTCTGGATCCAATTTCTTTCGGGGTTATGTTCTCTAACAATTTCTCTTGAATCATTAGCTTCAGCTGTCCATTCTTCTCACTCTACCAGCTAGCTCAATTATTTTTCTTTAAGGAAAACAAAACAAAATTCACCCCAACTCAAAGATTTATAGGCATAACTAACATTTCTTTGAGCACTTACTGTGTGTCGAGCATTTAACCTGAATTAAGTCACGTAACTTTATAGCACCCTGTATGACAGGAAAATATCACCCAACACTAAAAATTGTCAGAGCTAAGATTTCCATCTGGGCTCAGATGCATTTTCTGTTTGTTGAGTCACTTAGTTCTGCTATCCGCAAAATAAAAATGCATACAGGATTCCTTTCCAGACTGTGTTTTTTTTTATGCTGTACCACAAACTTAGTGACTTAAATAACAAACATTCATTTTGACACAGTTTCCATGGATCAAGAGTCAGGACACAGCTTATTTGGTTACTCTGCTCAGGAGTCACAGCACTGCAATGGAAGTGTCACAGGGCCTTGCTGGTTTCTCAAACGCCATGTCCTTTTGCAAACTCAGGTGATTATTGGCAGGTTTTCTTTCGGTGCAGTTGTTGGACTGAGGCCACTGCTTTCTTGCTTTCTTGCCACTTGCCAGCTGAAGGTCACTGTCTATTCCTAGAGGCCTCATTAACCCATTATTTCCCTTGCATGTGTCCTCCACAGGTCCCCTCACAACGCATCAGCTTTTTTCAAGCCACCAAAACATATTCTCTCTTCAATCGAAAAGTCTTATATACTGTGACAAAATCACAGAAGTTACATCTCATAATGTTTGCCATATTCTATTGGCTAGTAAACACTGTGGAGAGGGCTGTATGACAGGACAGTCATTGGTCATCTTAGAATTCTGCCTAACACGCAGACCTCTCTGCCTTCCAAAGCTTTGGGTTCTCTTGGTCCCTTCCCTGTCCAACCTCTTGAAGGAAGAGTCTCTATTTGTAGTCCTGAACTTGATCAACTTATTGGTGAGTTTCACCTTATTTAAATCTGACCCTTGCTCTCAATTAGGTAGCATGCTCTGTTTCTTTTTAATCAATATTATCTTTAACTTTCCTCTAGCATGAATGTGTTATTATTTGACCATCCCATAGGATGGATGATCAAGGTTAATTTTATCCTACATCAAATGTCACCCCATTAAGACTGTAATATTTTAACTATGCAGCCTTATTTGAAAATCTTTATTTTTAAATTCTCAATTTTCTTATTCTGTTTCATGTGCCCTCCATAGCTCCTTCTCAGTTTTTGTTCCTGACACCACGATATACCTCTTAAGTATCAGTAGACTCAAGTTTCCTTCCCAAAGCTCTGGAGCTTCTCACACTTCCTTGAAACACCCCACATGTAAGAATTCCTGCAATTCAAGCCATAAATCCAGACATCTTAAAAGCTCCTGACAGCTCTGACTGCAAAGCCAGTGTGGCGTCTTCTCTAATTCCCTCCCCACAGCCCATTCAACACTTGCCACATTCTTTGACTAACTTCTATTTCCAGATTTAATATTCAAAATTTTCCCATTGTTTTCTATTTCTTTACTTTGTACATCTATTTGGACACCAAATGCAATGATATTACCACACAAGTGGCCCTTCAATGACACATTCAGCCACTTCTCTTATTCTCATAACTTTCACCTAATAAATGTAAACATTATCTTAAAAAATGTTACAAGTGTTTACCACATGAAAATATTCAACTTTACTTTTAGGGCACAACCATAGACAAAAGTCTTCCCCAATCATCAAAGACTGAACATAAGGCCCTCTAGGGCTATATATTGGCAGGAAACATCTGGGGGTGACCTTTTAAAACATGTGTGATGAACAAATAATTTCCTACATATGCTCCTAATTTACATACCTCATATGTCTTGGAGAAGCTATATTTAAAAGCATAAATTGTAAGTTCTGAATGAAACCATCTGGCAATAACTATTAACCATGTATGAATAGTAGTAGAAAAGTCTAATCACTTATTTTAGAAAAAAATAACAAATGAGCGTGGTAAGTTAGAATCAATCACTTAAGTCTCAAATAGAAGCTAAGAGAGTTTTGGGGCCTCCACATTTGTGATTCAAGATAGTCTGTTGAAAGCAATTCTTTATAAGCCTTTATTATTTTTTCTATCTAAATCCAGTGTCCTAACCCTATTTCTAAATAGCATAAGTTAAGCCATCGTGACTATATTCTAAGATTAGGTACTCATGCTTTTTCTTGAAATACATAAATCTATTTTCAAATGCACAGACAGCCATCTAACATATTAAACCATTATACCCAGTTACTTTTATTACAGAAATGTGTTTTCAGAATCTGTTAATCAGATTGGAAATAGAAAAAATCTCACAAGAGTAGATCACAGGACAAGGTCATTTTTGACCTTTACTTTTCTTATGTAAAGACTTCCAAAAATTCAGTCTAATATGAAGCCTGGTAAAGTGAAAGTGATCCAAGTTTGTTTTGTTTTGTTTTTTTAGCAAGAGATGACTTATGATGGAATAGTGAGACAGAGGAGAATTACATGCTTTCAAAATCTGAAAGGTAATGATGTAATATGAAATAAAAGGAGGACTATCTTTCCCTTTATTTTCACCTAGGATCAGTCCTCCATGATGTCCCAAAAGAGTAACTTTTTTTTAAATGGATAAGTCTTGAAAATATACAAAAAGTGTTCATCTATGTCATGTAAATTGTCTCCAAAATGCAATTTTTCATAGAGAACACTCTTAGTGTACACACACACAGGCACACACATAGACACAGGTAGACAAATATTTTATCTCTTAGCCAATAGCCCTCTGGGTGAACTCTCAATTTTTACTAATAAACTAATAAAATACTGACAATTCATAAAAATATTACCATTTTAATAGAGGCCACTTTGTGCTTATTTTTTATAATAAAAGTGAATTTTTGTGCATGTTATGGGAAAATATGCATTTTTTTCTTGGTAAGTTTGGAGACGTTACATGTTGACCTTTTATTTCACTAGAGTTCCTGAGTGTGGAGACAAAGCTATGTGACCTCTCAAGACACCAATTAAGACATTTCTATTGTATTAAATATCTCATGTCAGCCAGAAAGCATATTTTTCTATACACTTTTGTGTCTTTAAAGGAATAATGTCTTTCCTAACAAAATGAAAAATGAGCACTATGAAATGAAATGGCCATTTAATAATAAAAGAGTTTAGTTCTCCCACACAATGTATACATATATCTCTTTCTTTTTAGTAATCAGAAGGAACACGATTCCAAGATTTCTTGGACAATATGAATTGCCTCAACTCTTGCTGCTTTGCATATTTTACAATTATTTTCACAATCAGGCTTTGAGACAATGTATACATAGGCAGAATAAGTGAAATACAGTATACATTAAAATGTCTTTTGAACATTTTGAAGTATTAAATCTTGCCATTTCATATGCTCAATATCAGTGGTAGAGCTAGAAAAATGATGATGTATAATATATTTCCACTGTCAAATATAGGCACAGAATTTGACAGGATTTTACATGCACAATTTTTTACAACTGAAAAGGTAACATTTCTTCCTTATGTCTATTTCTTGTTCTACAATCCAGTCTGTCTAGGACACTTCTGAGCATACATTTGATGAAATGTATTGTTAGATGCTCAGAATGTTAATGCAGTTATTCTTTGAAGTTTCACAAGATGTCAAGCCAACTGAGAAATGAGAATTTTGCAAATATAGATACATTCTTGATTAAGAACATGACTTTTATTTTGCTTTGCTTCCAAATGTTGACATTAGTCAGAAAAAGGAGGAGAAAATTTTCCTAAATGTTTTTAACGTCTTAAAAAATATATCATTTCACAGTGATATATGTGATAATAATCCTCTGCAATTGGATTTGTTAATGCCCATTCATTTCTAGGATCATGTTCAATATGGGTTTCCAACTGGTTGATCCAATTTAATTGTCTTCATGAACCCTGTTGCTCATAATTACTGACTTTTTGGAGTTCCTTACACAAGTGAGATGCTTTCCTCAGCCAGGAGAGTGTAGCTGTACCTTTCTAGAGTGCTGATCAGTGGCACTGTAAATGTAGATTTTACAGTTTGCTTTGCATAGTTACTTGTGATATGGCAAATAGAAATGTAAATTTACATTACTTTCCAGATACAATATATACTTTTTCATAATAGCATTATACAAAATCAACAAGGTAAAACTCACATATTTCTAAATATTATCTAATTAATTTTTCTTCTTTTAAAAGCAGGCTTTTTAATGTACTTTCTACTTTTATGTTTTGTTGTGTAGTATATAACATGACTTTTATTTACTACATAACAAAATCAATACAAATTCAAATGCAATCAAACTGTATCTTTTTTTTTGCTATGATTTTTATTTTAGCATTATTTGTATTTAATTTTTGGATTTTGCCTAAGCATCTAAGTGATGCTTTTTTTTGTTATCAGCAGATATAAAAGCATCTAAGTGATGCTTTTTTTTGTTATCAGCAGATATAATCCTCCCACTCAGAAATATAACACTACCATATTTTTTCCTGTGGGTTAATTTCTGCTGCTGAGGCATGTGCCTGGTTTTCACTGACACTGAATTATTACCTACAGCTATAAATCTTGAGTCAATTTTCTATGAATGACATTTTACACATACAAGGTATATTAAGCCTGCCTCCCACTCAGGTAATTGTCTTCCTACCAAAAGCTTTATTACATTAGCTGGTGTTGGTTTATGCTGTTTAATGTAAACTGACCTCTAATTTTTCTATAAACTATTATATTTGATTACAGGTTAGAGTGATTGAAATCTCACTTTCAGATTTGGGACAAAGAGAATGCTATGTTCTATAACTAAAGAACGCAGACAAAAGAGGGCATTAAAACTTATAATTGGTTATTTTTTTATTTTTTAAGTCTCATTAAACTGATAATAAGGGTTTCTCATATATACTCTCTTTCTTTAGATTCAACCTTGAGATTCACCATTAGTAAGGGTAATCTATGGGGTAGATAATTTAATAACTTTTTAAAATCCTATGTACATACTTTTATGTTATATGTTCCTGTTTATAAGGAGTACACTGGCCCCATAACGGAGGTACCACAAACCAGGTTTATTTTAAAATATTGCACATATATGTATATGCATTTATATACACATATATATGCAAATAAATATATATATATACACACACACATACACATAAACCTAAATTACTTTTTTCTCATGAATGATAAGTGGTCTTCTTTACACACAAAAAAGTATGTGTCAATCTATCAATTAAATAAAAAACTCCAAAATCTGAACAAAATGTTAGAATTCATTATAATACCTTCTGACTTCTTATTTGCTAAAAATTTTGTAGTAAAATTTGCATCCCTGATTCCTTATGACCTATAACGTAAATCAAATTTCTTTTTCATAAGGTCATCCATGGAAAAATTGTTTTGACTGACATTTTCTGGTTAGTATTGTGAATTTTGTGCTTTGTATTGAGAAAATAAATGAATGTTATGCCTATGGAAAACTAACAAAGTGATAAAAACAGCATTTACTTTTAATATTGGATGAAATGTTATAATTCCATGTTTTATTTGAACTAAATTGCTAAGAAATTTCTTTCACATTTGTTAATTTGATGGACCTCAGGACTATTTGAGGTAAGTTAACTACTATTATGGACATTTACAGTTGAAGAAATGAAGAATTCAAGAAAACAAGTAATTTGACTAAATTTAAAACAATGCTTTGAGGTCTAGACTCTGTGATATATAACATGTTTCTTCTCCTTTCCTCTTTATAATTTAAAGCAAAAGGTAAAAACATACTAACCCTCAGCCTCGTATTAATTGTGATGCAACTCCATGTCTCTATTTTAATGCTGCTTTGTTTTTTCTTTATTTTCTACTTCTACTGGACCTTGTAAATACAGACCACCATTCATTTGGGGATATGATGCTTGATTCTTCCTATACAAACCAATTTCAAATTTCAGCCTTTACATCATTATTTTTCCATGCTTCATATTAAATGACATGCCAATAAACATCAAATTATAATCTTGTATCTGGATATCTGATAATAGACCAGTATTTTATACTCAAAAGATCAATGGATAAATTTTAACTTGATTTTTTTAATGAAAAAAACCACTGTTCATGGGCCTAAAACTGCTCAAAAAAGGTCGTTTAAATAAGTAACTCTTCTCCAATATGACCCAGGATGACATTTTTCTATCTCATAAGTGTGGTTTTAAATATTTTTGTAATAACAATAATACACCTGCGTAAATTTTTCATTGAATAAAAGTCTGATAAAATTTTCATTTTAATACTATGACGCATGTAATTACTGGAAGTAGATCTAGTTTAATTTCTACTTTTAGTAGATAAGAATCATAAAATACTTTATGGAGTGTAGATCTGCTCTAATTTTGAAATGTTTTCCAATTTGAGACTGAATGTTCCATTCTTAAGTTAAGCCTTCTGGTGTGGCATACATGTCATGAATGATAAATCATCATGCCATTGCTGATCAATTATAAATGTGACTGTATTGCAGCATGCAATTGTCTTTTGCTAAAACTGATTATTCTTATTCCCTGACAAGCTACTTCACCATGAGAATGGGGACCAACCAACTCTACAGATTGGCTGTACTTTTAGGGTGATTGATAAGGATTTAATTATAAACCATATTTTAATTCAGTTACTCAGTTCAATGAAGTATAACTTATGAAATTTAATGTATAAAATATTAATTCATGCTCTAATTCAGTTTGTAGTTTTATAAGGGCTCATTGCCCCAGAATGCAGTGCATGACATCAAAAAAGATCACTCACTAACCTGCCCAGTGAATAAGTCTAATAAATAAAACCTGCATCATCAATATGAAAAGTCTGTGTCTGCAGTTTCTTCACTTCTCATCAAAATATAGAAGACCTAACCACAATAAATCTGATTTTAAGTTCTTTAGGAAGACAAATTGAAAGTTAAAATGCATAGGGACTTAATAACTGATTTTTCAACCTATGTGTGTGTCTCAGAGAAGTTATCATCGTCATCATCCATTTCCATTTATTGAGCTCCCGCCGGATACTTGGCCCTGGAGCCGGCTGAGCAGAGTAAATAATGATATAAAATATTCCTGGAGTCCTAACCTTCCCAAAAGCATTATTTCATGCATTCATGTATAATACTAAATCAAAGCAGATTACCATTTATTTTTTTTAAACTAAAATACATTTAAGAAAGTTCTCGTATTTTTTTAAAGGATCTTTTTCTGCTGCTTCTGATATCTTTGCCTTTTCAAAAATGGCCTTAACTCCATGAGAGAAATCCTGAGCTGATCTCTTCAGAGTTTCTTTTGAAGGCATGTCGTTACACTTCTGTGTCAGCAAACCTAAATGGCCTTTTTCACTTTTCATCGTCTGCTATGGTTTCTAAGTGCTTTTTAAGTTTTCCTGACTCGCATCCTACACAGGAAGTGTCAGTGAATACGGCATGTGTGGTCGCAGCCAGGAAAGTCCCACTCGTTAAAGTGATGTTCTGAGGTTGCCCATTTATTTGCTATTTATGAAATGCATATTGAATATGCTTATTGTGTAAAAGTAAAAGACTGATTGCTCTGCCAGGTCTGGAGACACAACTTTTTATCTGAAACTGAGCTCTCTGCACTTTTCCTCTCTTCTAATCATCATTGTAAGGATTTTCTAATTTTCAACTTAACTTACGGTTCCTTTAATAATAGGTTGCTGCTTGGTATTATATAGCAGGATGGGCATCTGAATGAAAGATCTACACTGAGCTACTAAAAATGAAGAACAATGAAAAATTTAACTCAGCCTATAGACTAACAAAATGCTACTGAAATATAAAAATGCAAGAATGTAGTGATGTGTTTTAGTATTGAACTTATTGTTTTGAAATAATTTTTATTCGTTCAGTATCGTCACGTGGCCCTTTTACTAAAATTAAGGTTTTGTAGAATGAGGATTATTTTATTATTAACCTTTAGTGAAAAAGTACATATTTTTTTGTGCAGGTTAGTATGGAGGAACACAGGCCTACTTAGAACAATGTCCTTGTCCTCTCAGAACTTGTGATATAGCTAGACTGTGATGCCCTCCATTACGTGTGCTACAAGCAAGAAATAAGCCTTTGTTGGTAATAGGCCTGGAGATCATACAATTTAGCCTAAGCTCATTAATACTAGGAGAAAAGCAAAAGATTCTATACAAAATGTTAACCTTATGTTTGTTTCTGATATGTAGTTAACCACTGAAAACATGTATATTCTGTAAAGAAACTTGAAAGGTTTTATTCCTGGGATTTTGCTTGCCTGTTTGTTTGCAACCCACCTAGGTATACTAATATCTACTCTACCATGCAGTAAGCGACTACAGCATTGAGCAGTGGAACTATTGGAAGCAAACTCGATTCTTACATGTTATGAAGTTTATGACTCCAGATGGAGGACAATGCAGTGCCACAAAGTACTGCTAATATCGGTGTCAAGTCTGATTCTCTTATCCCTTACTTTTCCACACAGGGCTTGAGTCTTGAGGTATTTTGTGAATTCTGTTGTTTCCTACCTGAAAAAGAGGAGCAGACATTGACATCCTAGATTTCTAGTGAATCTTTGGCTTCTTCCACACTTCATTCATTGTTCTCTCTTATACCTAGAGAATCACCAATGATTCTATTTCTTTCCTAATTCATATAATTGGGGCACCCATCTGCATTACTAATCACCCCTTTAACTCACAGTGCTGAATAATTGTCTGTAAAATATTTCCTGTGTCACTTTAAATCTAAGTGCCTTTGATGTTTCCATGCCTTTGCTACATAACACAGAATGGCTGTTGGGTGAAATGTTATTTTCTCTTAAAAATTGAGGTTATGGAAGTCATGATATATAAGATTGCCATCAATGATCATATTTTTAGGACCTCAAAAATTTAAGAATTTTTTTTAAGCAGAGACGTTTAACTATATAATTAATGTGTAAACACATAACCCTTTTTGTACTGGAGATTATACACACACACACACACACACACACACACAAGTTGATTTACATAGACCTGAGGGTCTTCATGCACAAGTAATTAACATAGTTTTAACATTTTAGAAGTGTGTCTGTACATATACGAATGTACTTATACAGGCATTTTGTATGGACAACAACAGGACAAACTGAAAGGGATTCCTTCTTAAAGGATAATTGGAATGGTGGCCTTGCAGGTCCCCAGAAGAAAATCTACACTGTTGAGTAAAAATCAAATCTGTCATGGCTAGCAATGTCCTGAGGGCTGAGAGGACAATGGCTTTAGGTACATTTTGACACCTATTATTTGGATTCCCTCAATCCAGATACTTTAAACATTGTGAGCATTTGTTAGAGAAAATATATATAATACTTTGGGGACCATGCAATCTTCCAATGGAACTTTGATAAATGATATTCGTATAAGCCCAAGAGGTCCTCTCCCTACACATTTCTCATGGGGGTAATGAACTTTGATTCCGAGCACACAATTTGATTTTAACTGTGCACATATGTTCCTGAATGATGATGGGTCAGCAAATACAGTTTGCAAATCCTTGCAGAAGGCAAAAAGTCAGGAGCTGGTGATTTCACGGGCAGCTCGAAAATCGCAAATTGACCAGATGTATCAGTATTGTGTGATTTCTCTAGACTGTGAAATACTAACAACAGGTAGCTGTAGGTACGTATTAACAGAATCCCCTGTACCCACTGGCTAATGAACCCTAAGCCCATGAGGGCTGCTTTCTAAAGTGATTTCATTTGATAGTCTGCTTGGCACATAAGAGTTACTCTACTGATTGTTTGCAAAATGAAGGCTCTTTCAGTTTTTTAATTTCCTCAAAGCCAGTGAAATGCATTAAGGTATTCCAGACTTTTGGTAAATTAAGAGGGAGGAAAGGAGAACTTGCAAGGACAGGTCAGAAAATACAACATTTGCCTTAGTTTCTTGGATGCTTATGGGACTTCTTATCTAATAGCTGAAGTGAACTTCTGACCAAACACACTGGTTATAAGTGAGTTTTTCCTCTATGCCAATACATTGGTGCCAGTTCACAGCTATTTCAAGTACCCTCTTAGCTTTGCATATACAGATTAAGTGTGCCTTTGCAAGGGCATATTATAACATTACTAGTTTTATTAAAATTCTACTATTAATATCATTCATGGCATGAACATGATTATTTGTTCCCTAAATGCTTATCACACTGAGTTTTTCCTTAGCTCCAAGGTACAAAGTAGATCATTTTTAAACAATATGCATGTGTGCATGTGTGTGTTTACTGGGTCACTTGGAAATGGATTATTTTGTATTTGAACTTCATACCAATGAGTTCATGAGTTACTTAATGTATTTGTACTAAAACCACAACATTTCTTAGAATTCTCTTAAGTGAGAATACATTAGAGACAGTTTACTAGTTTTGGCCTCCTGGATGCATGCCTTTCGTTTCCACTGGTGCCCTTACAGGCATTCACACTTC